>VYZQ01008974.1:0-10127 GCA_013400655.1 Mystacornis crossleyi
TTTTCTTTTTTTGTTTTCCTTTTCATTTGGACTGATAGTCTATGTTTCATACTTGTTTTCATTTTTAAAGCTCTGGTAAAATTGGTGTGCAAATAGAAAAAGATATGGTTGTATTTGTAGAAATATTATTGCAACTCTTTTTTATTAGGTCTTATTTCTTTACTTATTTCTATATTAACATTTGGCTTAAGATAATTTTCTTTGAGTAGGCCATCCACTGGATTCAAAGTTCGTTTTTTCCACCTTATGCTGGCTCGAAACTCATGTGCATAGTTTTCTAAGACTAGCAAGGGAAGATGGCCGGTCAACACAGAACTGAAGGCTTCATGGCTATTTTGCTAAAAATTTTACATAGTATTCAGATTGTTTCTATGGGAAAAACAAAGTTTCAAAATCAGTGACATGCTGTATTTAGAAATGTTGCAATAATTTTATACCATGTTGACAACTACCTTCCAAAATGCATCCAATTGCATTTGCGCTATACTTATAGACTCTCCTGTATTGAGAGATTCAGGGTTGTAGTGACTGTACTGCCACGTAGTTCATCCAGAAACTTGTCTTGCTTTCAGGACTAAAATAAAAAAACCCACCCCAATTCCTAATATTGGGGAGCTAGGATAGATTAATTTTGTACATTTGCATAAGCAACCTTTTGCTTGTGCAAAAAATAAAATTTTTGAACACAGAAATTACATGCAGAAATTTCTACTTACTGACAAATGCAGGGTTTGTGGGCATTTGAAATATTGGAATTTTATTGCTTCTTGCTGAAGAAAGTGGGAATTTGACAGAATTCCCACAGTATGAAAACCAAACCTGAAACCTTTGGAATACACCAGCTGCCAAAGGCAGCATTTAATGAGACCTCCTGGTATATAAGGCACAGCATTTTGTATTGTCATTGCAACATCAAGAAAGCACAGTTAATCCAGTGCTGGAAATACGTCACTGTACTATAATAACAAATATCACACACACTACAAGCAGACTAAAAAGATATTTTTCTAGGCAGGGAGTACT
Organism: Mystacornis crossleyi; assembly: GCA_013400655.1. NCBI lineage: Eukaryota > Metazoa > Chordata > Aves > Passeriformes > Timaliidae > Mystacornis > Mystacornis crossleyi. The sequence goes on from VYZQ01008974.1 coordinate 1,024, forward strand.
CACAGCAGAGAGACATTATGGAGATGGCATGCAGCTTATTCTCCGATCTGATATAGGGCCTCATGCAGATAACAAAAATGTTTCCAAAGCAGGTGATGGCAGATACAACCCAGACAAACACTCTCTGTATGATGCTAGCTAAAAGATTCTCGAGGGAGGAAATCCCATCAGTGTTGGGTTTGCAGCTGCGCACGTGAGGAGCATACCCACAGTACTGGAATTTCTTAAAATATCTGGTTGTGAGAAACAGATAAGAGATCATTCTAGGTTGGCTGTCAAAATATCAAAACTCTCTACTAACTACTCAGAGAACATACTCTGAAAGAAGAAAAGCTAATTGAAAATTGTCAAAATTCACAACTGCTCATGTGTTGCTTTTCACACACCTTTGTGTTCAATTATCCAGTGTTCTGTAATTGTAAAATTCAGACCAAAAAATGCAAACTAGAATAATCTACTTACATGTGGGAAAGGTTTCTCAGGGGTCTGAACATTCTCCTCTGGATGTTTGCAATTTCAATGCCTTCCAAGCTGCTGTAAAAATATATTCTCAGTAAAAGGCCATAGAAGCTTAGTAGTAAAATACCAAATTTTATGAGCATTTAGTTGTGATTTTATGATTATAGGAAACTAGAGAAGAACTTTAATTGTATCTAATCTGTCTTCCCTTTGAAACTTGAACAGAAAGTCTGAGTGAAATCTAAAGTGGAATGAAAGGATTTGCAGATAATTTTAATAAACTCACTGTTCTTCCAGATTCATGGAGAAAACTCTTTTAGTGCTGCTTTCAGTCATGAATCTCTGATTAATATGTCGCCCTTTCAAAGTACTATTCTACTAATGTTCTTTCATCGTCTCTGGGGAAATAATAACTTGTTCTATTAGTAATATTTTCACACATATCTTTCGTCTTTTATCTGAGGGAGTGCTTTACTAGACAAACAAACCAACCCAGGAACTCAGTCTTCATTACGTCAAGAGCAGCAGGAAGCTGGGACACAGAACACAGCATGTGAGAGAAAATGCTGGCTTTCTTGTGACACACAGGTGGGATTCCTTGTTTTAAATTTTTTAGTATATATATATTGAAAGCAGCAATATTGTTTGCCCTGCAGTGCTAGATCAATAAAGTTTAACTCTGTAATATGTTCTTTTACAACTTCAGGTTCTGTATTCTTCCAGTCCATCCCATTCACTGGTTAGAGGTGCAGCTGGTCAGAGGTCTTTGGTTCTCCTTGTGGGAAGCCTTATTATTGTTCAAAGCTTTGAATGTAAAATTCATGGGAGTTCGGAACACATTTAGGCAAAAATGGAGAAAAGTACAGACTTACTGGTTAGTTGATGTGGATCGGTGGGCAGTTTTGCTGGCAGACATGAAAAATCCCCAACATGGAAATGTGCTAGTTTTATTTAAGTGCTACATTGAATCCTAAGGAATGCTTTCCCCAACTGTTTTTACTATTTCAAACAAATGAAGAGGGAACTGGTGTTCTACTAACTGCCAAAATATGGTTACCTACAGATCTATCTTAAGATTTAAGAGTTTTTTAAACTAAAAACCTGGAAGGCCATGATCACCGAGTTGTATGAGTTCTTTGGTGTTAAATAATAGAAAAATGGAAAAAATCATGCTGTAGTTTCACTGTAAGGAGGTAATTGGTTATTATTTTCTGTGCTCAGCTGCTTATTTTCATGACAATTATATAGATTTAGTATTTTCAGTTCATTAGCCGTTGACCAAATTCAGTTGAATTTTGCCAGGAGGCCAAATCACTGTGAGGAAGCTGGACTGATCAACAAAGGTATGTGTACTGCTGGCTACAGCTCATGGGTCAGAGCATAAACTCCTACTGCACTCCTGTCTGAGGAAACACCTGGTATTTAATCTCCACAACCATTTTTATTAAGGCCTGTCGCTACAGGACATGGGGTGATGGTTTTAAACTAAAAAATTGTAGACTTAGACTAGATATTGGGAAGAAATTTTTTATGATGGGGTGGTGAAACACTGGAATAAGTGGTCCACAGAGGTGGTAGATGCCACATCCCCGGAAGCATTCCAGGTCAGGTTGGACAGAGCTCTGAGCATCCTGATCTAGTTGAAGATGTCCCTGCTCATTGCAAGTTGAACTAGATGGCTTTTAAAGCTCACTTCCAAAGCAAATTGTTCTATGATTTTGAAGTGATGTCTGACAAGAACCAATGCTGTACTTTATACAAAGCTTGTTACTTCAGACATGAAGTGATTAGTGAAGATGTACTTAAATCTACTGCAGGATAATTTCAGATTTGCAAGATTGTTGCTGCACTATCTCACAGTTTTAGGAGGAGCTTTGCTGGCAGAATTCAAGTTAGAGCTGCTGTGTTAGTGCACCTGCAAAAAGTCCCCCTAAACTCTTCAGGGGCAATTTCTTACAAAACATATTCTGGACCATGTCCTACCGAGGGAGATGTGCATAATCAGAAAGAAAATAGAGCTAAAATATAAAAACTTGATACTTACAGGGATTTGAGTTTAATTAGAAAATCAAACTGGTCTATTTGTATTTTCTTGATGGGGTTGTAAGAAAGGTTCCTGTAAATATAACAAAAGTAACTTTGGCCACGTTCCTTACAGCTTGCTCTAAAAACAGGGTCAATCTACAATAATCCATTTGCTTTTCTAGTCCTGTAGGAGGGACTTGTACACCTGGCAGTTACAACTGCAAATGGTAACAATTGTTTAGTGTGATTTTACTTTCTAAGACAGTTGAAAGAGGGGTCAGATGCTTCACAGGCATGCAATTGCCATGTACACACACACACACACACACACTTGCTCCTCCCAGCCTGATGCTTAAAGGTTTTGACTACAGAAATATTTAGTTATTAAACTCTCCGGACTTGACTTTTCAAGTAAAAGAACCTAGCTGAACTGCATGCATTTAGAAATAAATTACAACTGATTTTGGCTGTGAGTTCAAGAGACAGAGACAATTTAGAATGTAAAAACAGCATTGTATGCTCTCAAGAGTATGCACTCTCTGTGCAAGAGTGTTTCTAGGTACGTCCCCTTCTATTTCTCCACATAACTTTCCTTTATTGTAATTAAAATGCACAAACTCAATAAATGCAGCTCTACACACTTGGTTGCCCCAATATATGTGTTGGAGCCCCATGATAATGGAAAATTCCCAAAATAAGTTATTCCTATATTTGAGTACTACCTCCTCTCCTCCAGAGATCTTCAATGTTGTGACTAGTGCCTCTTTCAGATTATGCAAGAAAGGCTGGGACTTCCCAACAGCAGCATTTGAAAATTTGCCTATGTATGTGTAATGGGAAAAAGAGAAACTCTCTGGTTTTAGAATACCTTGTGCTTTTTTGGACTCTTTCACAGGAACAAAACTGTTGCAAACAAGGCATCTGTATGACGCTGAGTTTATGATCTATTTTTAGAGTTAAGTCCTGATATCATGTTAAACATTCCCATCAAATTACTAATTTCTCATTATATATCTAGAATAGCTCATTTTGTGTGTACTAACAAGATCTAGAAGAAGGTAGAATTTGAACAGGCTGTCTTCCAGGACATGAAAATGCACATATTTTACAACATTATTCTGGACAAAATGCTATATAGAATTACTTTTGGGATAAGTACTTTTTAGGTGGAACTTAAATGGTGCATAAAAACAAATGTGCTCTTCTCTTTCCTGACTCATATGACTGAAAGCATCATATCAAATGAGGAATATACAGTTATGTATAATAATAAACAAGAATCCTTACAGCTGTGAAAGCTCCTTTAGTTCTTTAAATATATATGGAGGAAGTGATTCAATCTTGTTGCTAGCCAAGTCTCTGCAGAAACAGGTAGGATACAGTAAGTTCTTACTACACACAGTAATTTTACTGAAGTTTTGCAGTTTCAATACACACAATTTTATTTGCCAAATACGGTATTATTTATTCTATAGGTTATCAGAAACCCGGACTGTAAAAGAATGATGTTAAAACAAGGTGGGAAGCTAGATCTATCAGATCTCTTTTTGTCTCATTAGTTATACCACTAGATACATAATTTATTGCTGTTTTATTTCCAACAAAAAGAAAGTAAAATACCATTAATTTGACTGGTAGAAGCTTAGAAATTAATTAAGCATATTGTTTCATGATGGGAATTCTTTCACATGGGCTAAACAGCACATCTTTACCTTGTTTTTTTACCTCTACCTTTCACCTTACTTTCAGTATGTATATAACAGAGGAGTAAAAGTCTCAGTCCAGCCAAAACTGTCAAACTGGTCTAAAAGACACTGAAGGCACACATGCACCTAGATTGTGGTGATGCAAGGTTAATTAGTATTATTCTGTTTAGAGAACATAATGATCCTGTGACCAGAAGCTCCAATATGATGTATACAGACTATGTACTTTATTGACTCTTTCTCCCCTGTTCAATATATATTAAAAAAAAACACCCTAAGGAAGGATGCCATCTCCTGAGCATGTTCTATGAACTAGAATTTATGATGAATGATATTTCCAATATAAATCACGGAACTCTGTGACTTGTACAAATAAGAGAAGAAATCTACTCACAATTCATCCAGCATCTGGAGAGATGAAAAGCTGTTTTCATTTAGGGAGCTGATTTTATTTCTTCTCATCACCCTGAAAGAATAAAACAAACTTACGTTGCTTCCTCTTGATATCTCTTTGATTTTGGAGAGAAGTTTTATAAACTTTAAAAGTTCTCTGTTCTCTGCATCTTCAAATATATGTCTATGTAAAATATATATACACGCACACACGCATGCATACACCCGTGGAAGGCTGGTTTAAGTTGGCTGAGGGCAGAAGGAAGATTAAGTGGGCTGGAAGGCTTGTAACCAACCACGTCTCAGACACAGGAACATGCTTGTGCAGCTTTTCATTCACCCTTATTGCACCTGCCACTGAGCTTATTCCTTAAATGAACAACCTGGATTTTAAGAACGATGAGAAAACCAAGAGTATGGGTACAGCAGAAGAGTTAAAAATTGAAAGTGACACACACCATGGGGCCCACTAACCTACCAAAAAGTTGAAGGGATTTTCTGAAGATGGTTACATCATCACTGAAGAAACTTTGAGGAAAATTCTAAAATTGATGAGCCAGCCAACCCACCAGCCAATCAAAATAAGCAACAAGCTATATATTTCGTATGTTTCCTGGTTCTCATTATATTTGACTCCAAGAAAAAGGTTATAATGAAAATTTCTAAATCTTAGTATCAGCCAAAATCTCTTCAGCCAAGTTTAGTTGCATATTTCAATGTTGAACTTTGCTATAAAATATAAACAGTGGTTATTCTGTGTGGTGCTCACTTCAAACCAAACATTTTAATTTAATATCCTCAAGAGAAAACTAACCATAATACTCAAGAAACTTATATATTAGCTGTAATGGATCACTTGACTGTTCAGTGTAAGCACATCTCACTGTGGCTAGCTAGCATATCCAATTACTTACAGTACAGTTAGGGTGCTGCAGGAAATGAAAGTGGCATTTCTCACATGATGGATATGGTTGCCTTCAAGGTCTCTGAGATATAAAAAAACCTCTTGTCAATCATTGAAAATAAACTCCGGCGCTTATTCTAAGGTAATTGAAGAAAAGTACTACGAGAACTTCTTGCCTACACAGAAGAGAGTGGAGGCAGACATGTAATACTTCTGCACACTTAACTGATGGCTTCAGGCCGTCAGCCCTGCAGTGACCCAGCAGGCACTCTGCAAGATCCAGCGCCCCGTTAGAAAAAGTGGCGTGGAAGTGCCATACAAAGACAAGAAAATAATATTATTTTAGTGAAATAAGGTATACTTACAGCCAGTTTAATCTTGGCATATATTGGCAAAGAGGCTTATCAGGCAAATGAGCAAGAGAATTATTCATCATCTCTCTGAAAAAAAAAAAGAGGAATAGTACAGCTGATTATATTCATACAGTTATAGAAAAAATTCACGTCTCTTACATACTTCCAAAAGAAAAATCATTCAAATCTTGAATAGTTTTGAAAGCAGTATTATTTTCTTCAACTTCCACATATTTTCCCTGTGGCATTCTGTGTGGCAGTATTTTATCCTTAGCTTGCTAATTACTGGGTGAAGGAAAGATCTTCACTTCACTGCTATTAAAATGAAACATAGCAAGCCAATACAATTCTACTATTCAGTCAGAACCTGTAACTTCTCTGGGTGATGGAGGAAGTGGGATGTGGAAGGAGGTTTCCCTCTGGGATGCAGGGGGAGAGGGTTCTTCATCGTTCAGGCTGGAGAGGGCAGTGGCAGATCAGAAACAGGGTCTTGGGGAGGGGGGCCGTGCTGCTGCCAGGGGCAGGGTCTATGGGACCTCCTCGTGTCCCACCACCGCTCTGGAGGACACCTGGAACCCAGTGCTGCTGCTGCCTCGACCCTGCCCTCTCAGTGACGCCTTTTATCGTTTTCCCCACCCTTCTCCCCGTACTTTTCCAGACACTGCACATCCACTGCTGCCAAAACCCTCCTACTCCAGCACATTTTGCCTGGGTTAAGGAAAAGCTGCAGGTTTACTGCCAGCACTCTGGGGTGAGAAAGCATAGTCAGTGTAAAAAGGTTTTTATATGCATATGCTCTTCGTATTCTGTTCTTTTAAATAACGCTTTTTTATCTTGTTTCATACTTACAGAAGAATAAGGGATTTGAGTCCATAGAATGTTAATGGATAGATCCGATTTATCCTGTTGTTTTCAATTATCCTATAAATTGCAGTGAAATATGTATCAGATTGATAATTGACTTCAGTTTTAAACTAAAGAGATAATAAAAAGTAACAAGATTTGCAGTGAATTTCTTCAAAAGTCCAGTCAAACTACTTAAAAAAATACCACACTATTCCTTGATAGGTTAAGATATTAATTGAAATAATTTTCTCTCAGAAAAATTTAATTTTAAAAAAGTAACTGAGAGAAAATTATTAGTTTCAACTTAGAAAAAGTGCTCTTCTTTGAGGTTTTTAAATCCTTCTATCAAGACACTTTGAACAGATTCTCTGTAAAAACAAAACAGCACAACCTAACAGTATTCTGTGGCAATGCAACAGTCCTAAACATGCAGAAGAATTTAAGACGTATTATTTGCTTATTTTTAATAACTTTACTTAGTCAAAATCTGTCTGAAAAGCAGTAGCAAGCCAATATTTCAGGTTATGACACTAATTTTGTCTGGACATTTTAAGCACTATTTACAGGAAAAGACCTGCCCAAAATATGTCTCTCTACTCTTTTATAGTACCTGGGTTATTTAATATATTCATTTGTAACGAGCAATTACTAATGAGCATTATTTACTATTGTTATAAGTCATCAGCCATTGAAGCCATTAAGGCTCAAGAACTATTTTCTGTTCTCACCAAAACCAATTGCATTTTTACCTTGCACAGTGTAACAGGAGCTCCTTAGCTATTAACTAGTGTAAAGTAATGCTATGCACAAAAATGAAAGCAATCAAAATATTTATGTATTATTTTTAAAATTAATTATTTATTGAGTAAATAAACATAAAATTAAGAAAACAACATACAGCCATTCAAGTCTGTGGAGGTCTGCAAAGACAAAAGGCTCCAAATTCGTTATCTTGTTGTTGCTAAGGTATCTAAAACAAGACCAACCAAAGATGAATGAACGGAATGATTGATTAGCAGCAGACACAAGAAAATGCGTTTTAAGATTATTTTTTCCTTGATAAGTTATCAGAATACTCCTATTTTTTTCATAATTTTTATTTTTGACAGTGGTAATATCAATGCCATTGAGAGCAAGTCAGGACTCTCCCTAGTAAGGCTATAAAGAGCAACTATGTAGAGCACTTTGTCTTATCTATAAGAAAGCACAGCCAGCTAAATATTTTCACTGTGTCAAATTTTAGTCCCTTTCCAGTTTTCTTCTGTGGAGTGATTTGTTCCATGAAAGTTCCCAGGGTCCCATTCAGCCTTTGTTAAGGATATTAGTCATAAGTGTAGATACCAGAACAATGGAAAAAGAAAGGCTGAAAATGAATGGGGAGGGGTACTATAAATGGTTTGGGAAGATAATAACAGCAGCTGTGGTAACAGATAATGAACAACACTTGTGTGATGGAAAGAATAAGAGGTACAACTTTTTAAAACTTTCCTTTTGAAAACATTGCAGTAAAAGTTCTGAACCAAACAGGGCAATTTATGTGTTATCTCTTTCACTGAGCATTTCCCTTAAAAGTTAGAAACACCTTTCAAAAAGTTGCTGCAAAATAAAGAAAAAAATGTTCCTTTCATCACCTATACTGGTTATTTTGAATTGCTTTTATAAACCAAAACACAGCGTTTAAGAGTTTTCATCCACCACAGGTTCTCACTTTCATTTTACTCCTTCTTCATTCCCTTTGGCTTTCTGCAGGGCAACTACTATACTGTCTCCTTCTTCCATTCTGAGGGCTTGGGCCATAGGACTGAAGTATTGGGCCAGCTTGTCTTTTCAAAGACAAGGTTTATCTGTCTTGTCCTGCCAGATAAACTTGCACAGAGAATTCTTAATCTGTCTTTCCTTTCTCAATTCAACCGTCAAATTAAAGTTCTGGACCGCTTTGCAAGTTTCTAATATGGAATCAAATAGAGAGACACATCCACAGTGACTCTCAGAGCTCTGCCTGCTGCTTTTTACTTCAGTATTTTAAAAGCAATACTTACAGTTTTGTCAAGTTGTATAAACCTTTGAAAGCACGTTCAGATATGGCTCTGATTTTATTACTCTGAAGATACCTAAGAAGATGCAAATCCAAAATAATTTATCCTCCAAACAAGCAAAGTTAAAGCAAACATACGTAACCAGTTAAAATCTGTCAGCTAAACTAAATGCACATTTGATACTTTAAAAGAAGCTGTCGAAGTTATTACACCTTGAGTTTGACAATAACCCTTTCATAGCTATAGCTGCAAAGACTGCAGTTGTTTTTAAAGAAATTCACACAAAGAGAAAAATTACAAAAATCATTCAAATGGATGCTTGCTTTGCCCTTGATAAACAAGGTTGTTTGCGACCTCCTTGATTAGGTCCAGAACTTTAATT
>VYZQ01008975.1:4206-19295 GCA_013400655.1 Mystacornis crossleyi
CTGAGAGGCTGTTAAGAACTTTACGTATTATACTTATGTTTAATTAGTTTTCATATTTTATTGTGGATCTATACTCACATTGTGCCTAACAATGCAGGACTGTGGTTTATGCAGAAATGGAAGAAGTCTGGTTCTTTATTGCAATTGACATGTCGAGACCATTCAGATCCACGGAAGACATTCTTATATAAACTTAGTAAAAAAGCAGGTAAGCTTNGTCACAGCTAGAATTTTGTTAAGAGCAACGAAGTACAAAGATATGGGCAGGAAAAGACTGGCATATAGCTCTTGAGGTGACTGAATATAAAATTTACAGGATTTGGAAGAAGCAGAAAATAATAAGGAGCAAGAAGAAAAGTCATAGGTAAGATAGGAATATTGATCAGAAATTGATTTTAGAAAAACTTGGATTTTTTTTTTTACCCTTATCTTCAGAATCTGCTATCACAAAGTGATTTTATTGATGGTAAGGTAATATTTAAGGATGAACTGGTATTTGAAGGTGAACTCAATCTAGCTTTGCAGTCTTTTGAAAATAAATGTTTGAATATAAACAGAAGTTATGTGAGAAGCTACACATTGCATGCTGAATAAGACTCTGGGACCCCTGTTAGGAGATAATCAGATTAATTAATCAGTTGGCTTTAAAAAAATTCTTATTCTAGGGTTTTTATGTGTATGTATCTCAACATGACTAGAGACACTGTCATTTGAATACTATTGTCTGTTGTAAAAATGTGACATTTTCTGATGACAGACCTTTATATGACAGGATTTTTGAAAGACCTGGATAGGTTTGTCTCAAGAGTCATCATGTGCATTTCAGGCTTTGTTCCCCATAAATGGTAGAAGGAATATAAAAGTCTTCAGACTCAGTTTCTGCTTTTCTTTTTCCTACTGAAGAGATGGGAAGAGTTGTATTTTGGGCCACAGCTTCATGCACCGTTTTGTTTTCAGGTCCTTCAGTGAGTTCGGTGTAAGGGAGAAGGAAAGACTGGGGGAGAAAGGAGAAAGAGATACGCAAAATTAATAATTTTAGATAAGGAGAAAATAAAGTAAGTTTTATGCTTCCCTCATAGAGAAGGAAGAAAGTTTCCCTATGAGGTGTGAGTTAATATACTGAATGTACACTGTAGGTGTTGGTGCCTTTAACTGTTGATATCTGTACAAGGCCTGCTTCTGTCCTGCCATCTCTTTCTTCACACAGTGGGCACACAGCAGTGGCTGTGTTTGACTCTCAGACACAAGGTGAGAGCCATTTGGGATTCCCCAACCCACAATTCCTCTTTCCAGATTCTCAATCCAGGGAATTTGTATTCTGGTCTCAATTATAGGGATTCTAAACATGAGTCTTTCCAGAAGTCACTTAACCCCAGGGTACGTGCAAGAGATTGACAACACTGTTGAGAAGTATAGCCCTAATTTTGCAACTTCGGTTGATTTTTTTCAATTGTGTAAGAAAATAGGGGTCTAAGATGAAAAAACATCTGTTGCTGCTTAATGTGGTGTCTTCTTTGGACATTGGCTCTCCATCTGGGAAAACCCTTAAGGCAGCAAAAACTAAAATTTGCTGTGGATCCAGCAGGCGGTGTTTTGAGGGTCAAGGTTTCAGGTACATTGTCGTATGGTGGCTTGTGGCTCTAGATTTCAAATTTTCCAAGGAACATAAATGTTAAACACATCATCCTGTTGCTTAACCCCAAAATGGATGAAGAATAGGTAAACAGTAAAACTTGCTTATCTTATGAAATACCCTATATACCTTCTTTACTCCTGCTGAAGATTTCGATCAAACACTTCTGTCATAATGAAAGATTCCTGATACTTACATCTAAAATATGATACTCAGAAGGGGCTGTTCTGAGTCACACTATTTTCTTAAAGTGCTCCATTGTGTTTGGCCTACAGCAAATGGGCAGCACCAGAAATCTGCTGCAGCTTTCTAAAGAAAATGTAACAATTAAATGTCTTTAAGGACTGTGAGTCTGTTATTACTGGGGGTTCCTACCTTTGCATTGTTCTACTATTAGCGTGCTTGTCCAAGAAGTAGGAAGTCTGGGTTTAGTTATAAAGGTTTAATTATACTTCAGGGGTTGAGTTGGGTGGATCCTGCACGTGTGCTCAAGCTGGTTAAACCTTAGAGTGAGGCAGTGCCTAATAGAGGCATCTGCATTAGGTGGGCTGTATCATGTATGTGTTGGGGCTAGGCATGAATTCCAATGCAGCTATTGTCTGAAACATCAGTGAAGACAAGTCACCATCCATCTTTAGGTTTCTTTAAGCGATATGGAGGCTTTACTCTCTTCTGTATAACCGGAAACCAAGCACTGTATTCCTAAGAAACAAGATGAAGGTTTGAACCATCCTCAGTTTATTGGGAAACTACAACTGAGCCATGGCCACGTGTATTAAATATGTATGTAGGAAAGGCTGGTACCAAACATCTCATTATTTTGTAGCTCTACCTATTGTAATTGATTTTTCTCCCTTTTTATGCAAGATCCTGTAATAAATTAGTGCCAAATATCAGTTTTAAAATGTTTGATTATTCTGTAGTAATAGATCAAAGGATTTGCTATAAGTGATAACCTTTTTTCTTGTAGGTCTTCATTACTTCAAAAACATTGTGTTAGTAGGATCTCTGCAGGATCGTTATGTTCCTTATCACTCTGCTCGCATTGAGATGTGTAAAACAGCTTTAAAGGATAAACAATCAGGTAATAAATATCCTGCAAAACAAACAAACTACTCAGGTTAAACCTCACATGTATCAATCCTATTTCCTCCCATTTAATTCTGGCTGCTTAACTGAGGCACCTCTATTATGTGTTCAGAAACTCTGGGCTTACTTTGCAGTAGTAGAGGGAGAAAATCCACGCTGAGGCTGACTTGGTTTCTGTATCTGTCCTGTTCTATTACATGCAGATGGAGATGAGACTGAACAGGTTTCTAGCTTACTGACTTTGCTGAAAGTTATGTGAGGTAGACATGGCCCTTCATGCACTATTCCATGAACAGGGAGAACAAATACTTATGATTTTTGAGGATATTAAATTGTAGCATCAAGCCCTGGGCTGTATTTAACTGTGGCTTAATAGTAGCACTGAAAAAAAAGGCAATTTTTCCATGATCAGTTAGAGCCAGTTGTTGTATTTACTGTTGAGATATCCTAGCACAATTGCATTCTATATATATGTATGGATACATATAGATATATACATTATATATATTATACATATATTAACAAATAACTTTTATGTAGTGTAATAAATTAATACTGGTAAGTGCATTCCCACTATAAATGTACAGATAATAAAATGCATAGCTTCAAATTATTTTTCCAACATTTCTAGAGGAAATTTAACTTTCTGTATATTCTATCTTAACAGAGCCACAGCATAACGCATTTCATTACTTCTCTTAGTCTGGAATGTGTTCATTTTGAGTTCAAGGACAAAGAATTGTGTTTGTTTCTGGCAATTCACACAGTACTACTTTTCTTTCCCTCTACAGGACCAGTTTATGCTGAAATGATCCAGAACCTGCTTGTGCCAGTTCTTCAAAATAAGGAATGTAATTTGGTTCGTTATAATGTAATTAATGCGTTACCCAATACAGCAGATTCTCTCATAGGGAGAGCTGCACACATTGCTGTTCTTGATTCAGAAATATTTTTAGAAAAATTCTTTCTTGTTGCTGCCCTAAAATATTTTCAGTAGAGAAGAGCATTGTAAGAGACTTGGTTATTACCTCATTAACAGATGAATTCAGATAATGTGTGGTGTTAAAGTATAGCTGCAGCTGTATTTTAAGAGATATTTATACTTTTTATATGGAAGATAATTTATATCATCCACACTTAAGGCTTTTTAACATCAACTTTACTTTCTAGGTAATGTGACTGTGCAATATTTTTTTATTTTGTTCTTTTTACTTTTCTATTATTTTTTCTTAATTTTGGGTACCTAATTATTTGGAGATTAAAGCACAGTGTGTACTTTTCTTTGGTTGGTTATTGGCTCTCAGACAACAGAAGTCGATGTTACTTGGCTACATTTTACAAGAGGCTTTAGATGCCAAAAATAAATTGGATTTTAAAACTCTAACGATGTCTTACGTGTTCACTTGTATTTTAGCACTGTAGGAAGTTTTAACTGGAAACACAATGAGCTGCTAAAATACTGGATATTTGAAAATGACTATACATGTTACGGCTTAAGAGTTTTGTACAAAATCATTACTTTCATTGTTAAATATGTTATGCCTGTGGGAATATATTTTCTACTGATCTCAAAAACACGTTAGTTTACATACTCAAATTTTATTACTGGAATTTTTGTTTTCAGAAGCAAATGGCAACTAAGGATTTTTGAATGTTCAGTGATAACTGCCTTCAAATAATTGGGGTTTTGCAAACTGTTTTAAGATGGTTCCTTACTCTGTCAGTTCTTCAGATGAACATGGACAATTTTACATGGACTTCCTTGTATGTACTTAAAATAAGTAAATGTTACAAATTTCTGCAATACTTTTATGAATTTAAGCAATTTTTAAATATTGTTAAAATGGTTTATTGACTATAAAGTATTGTAAATATAAATCAGTACATCTTCAAATGAGACAATATTGTAAACTTTACCTGTTCAGTGACACAGATAAAATGTTTTTGATATACAGGAATGTTTAAAGGTCTGTTGACTTTCTACTGGTGCTGAATAGCGTTGTTTGGTTTCTCCTTCCTTCCCTTTTCTCTGTTTCAAACAATAATTCACTAAAGGTGGGGGAAAAGACTTACATGTGCATTCACTAATTGTACACTAATTGTAATGAAAATTTTTTGAAAAATATAAATTTGTTGTATAATGCATGTTTATTTTTAGTATTGTGTTATTGCATCTGGTGTTAATAAAAGGAACAAATTACCCTAATGAAAGCAATTAAAGAAACTGAAATGTTCTGCTAATTACCAAAATTCTGGGGAGGCTTTTTTGTATATAATTATTAATTTTGTAGTTTTGAAATTAATATAGGAATAATATTTTATACTGAAGTGATTTTGCATTTGATATGGAATGTTGTATAATAGTCTTTGTAATATATGGGGGGGTATAATTTACAAGATGCTCAGATGAGTTCATCAAGGTATACACTGCAAAGAATATTTTATTAGAGTTAAGCAAGTCCTTATGACACAAAGATATCTTTAATTCATTCTCACTGTAACAATGCCTATTTTTATTCATAGTTTGTATTATGATGTTGCTATTAAGGTCTAAATGTTTAAATTATGTTCTGGTATCTCAACTGTCTTTTATTTAACAGTATTATCGGATTTGGCTACTGGCTAAGCTCTGAATATCTGTTTAAGGGAGCTAAAGTTACAAAATATTCCTTCATTCACAATGAGGACTTTAAACTGGTCTTAGTAAACAAGTCTTTTGATGGTTCTGTCACTATTGAAAAATGTCTGTCTTGCTTCCTATCTGTGGAAATCTGAAAGTGTAAAGCATGCTTTTGTGATTAGAAAAGCCAGAAGTATCCTGATAGAAATAGTCACTTTTTTTTTCTTCTTTTTTTTTCTTTTTTTTCTTCCTTTTTTTTTTGGGGGGGGGGTGGTTACAGTAGGTCCATTTAAGGCAGCTTGAATTACGTTTGTTGTTTGAGGAAAATGGATGGTGCTGGAAATCATGTGATATTTGCATGTAAGTTTATCAAGAACCAGGGAAAATTAAGAGAATATTAAATTAATTCTCTCTTCCTTAATTTTTATTGCCTACTCCATATGTGGTCTGGTAGCCCTGTCAGTACTGTAGCTTTTGTGAGGGCTGTTTGACATCCCAAAGTCCCAAAGGAATGTGCCGTTTGACAGTAGTGAGAGGTGTGATGATCCCAACATGTCCTTGAAGCGTAGGAAGTTCATATTTACTTACAGACTGTGTGGTCACTTGCAGTTGCTCTCTGAACAACACGTGCAGGCTGGGATGTTCTGGACAACTGTGCATGAGTTGCATGGCATGTTCCCCCTACTCCTGCAGTTTTCTGCCTTGTCTTTCCTAGACTAAAATACAGAGTCGTGTACACATAAGTCAGTGTCATCTGATGCAGTAGCAACTATAAACTGCTGCTGCTCACCATCTCACCACTCTTCTGTTTGAATGAGGGTTTCATCTTCCTTTAGCAACAGTGACCTCTCCTTCATGCAGGTATCCTGCAGCTGCTTGAAAGAGAATTATGCTGCTTACAGAACGAGAGGTAAGACCTTAGGTCTTAACATTCCTTTTGAGAACTGTCAGTCTCTTGTTCCCTGAAGGCAGTAGGCTGGTACTGTTATTTCAAAAAGCTCTCAGTGATATTATGTGGAGATCACTGCATAAAATGACATACTGTCTGAACTTCTGTTTCCATGTTGTGTATATAAATTATTCCTTGGGTTGTGTTTGAATCCTTGCTATAAACCAAACTTTCTGTTCCTGTAGATCTAGGAATTGCTACTACTTTGGAAAAAGAGCTCACATTATACTGGAAATCACCAGGCTTTGCAGCAGAGCCAAGAGATTTGACGTTGATGGAAAACTTACTCTGTAACCATGAAACAACCTTGTTTCCAAGTCAGTTTTATTTGCCCAGCCCTGACCAGGTGTGGTGTTCAGATAACCGAGGTTCTTGACTTGGTCTCAGAGGCAGAGGGGGCATTTAGGCAGTATCAGTACACTTGCTGCCCGGGGCAGTGCTGGTTCTGGTGCTTTCCAGATGGCCCCAAGACCGGTACATTTGGCTCCTTTGAACTGACTTGCTGCAAGCTTTGTGCTAGCTGTAAGTCTTTTATTCCCCACTTTTTAGAACAGCAAAGCTAAATACAGTATTGTTTGTGTCGTCTCACGAGGCAAGCTGCAGTGCAAGAGATAAATGATCAGTAAATAGAGGAAGGAAAACAAGAAAAGATAACACTCCATTTAATCACAAAGTGGAAAATTCCTGTGGTGTATGCTACATTTGTTTTTACCAATGTTAAGATTTATGATCTCCTTAGCCAAAAGATCTAGAAATGAATAATTCGGGAGTTACAAGTGAATTTTGCATTTTTACAGCAATACAGAAAATTAAGACTAGAAATATGTTTTGAAGACAGTTCATTTTTAGGTGGATAAACAGTACCTCATTAATCTTTAATTGCTATTTCATTCTTACCATTTGATGCGTGTGCATATGATGTGTGCATATGATGTATTCATATATGTATGATTTTTCATGGACTGTGTTAAGTGGTTTAGGAACAGAGCTTACTATTACTTGGTGTCTGCAGACAGTTTGGTAAGTTTTTTAAGGGAAGGATTTCATTTTTTTATTGTATTGAACACAAATGGTAACTTTTTGAACTTTGAGATCCGTTTAGGTTTTTTCTTGCGATTTTTGTGCGGAGCATCTTTTTCTGCATTCATCCTTATTCTCTGATCTAGAGGCCCAGCATCTTGCTGTTAGAATAACGGAAAGGGTTTCCATTATTTTAAGTCTCTACTGTCTAATTAACCATGTTACACAAGGCTGATTGAGAAAATGTCACTGGTAAGGCAGTCAGTTAAATTTAATCACTTCCAGTGCGTAGGCATTGCCAGATGTAGCGCAATAAACTCCAGGGAGTGCTGCTGCTCTTTAATTTACCAGTATTTCCTTTCTTAAACCTTTCAGATGTAAAAACAAAATGCTGTTGTAGATTCAGATCTCCAAGTTATCTTCTCCAGTTTAGTGTCTGTGGACAGTGAATTCTGTTTTATGTAAGAACAAGGTTAGCTGGGGCAGTTTGAAGAGTGACAAAAAGCTGAAGTTGCTATATTCAAAACGTGAACTGTAGCTAATTAACTGGAGCGCCACTCCATGAACACAGGTGTTACTTAGCCCAGGGTTAGGTTTATACTAAACGTTAAAAGCAACTTCACTGGTTAAACTCGGAAACTGTAAAGATGCCGTCTGAAAGCACACTGTCTATACATCACTAGAGTATTAGCCAACGTTTCTTCATGTCCTAAGCAGCCTTTGTGTATTATTTGAACAATGTACAATTCTTTTATTATTAAAAAAACAAACAAACAAAAACAAACAAACAAACAAAAAAACACCCACAAAAATACCCCTCGCTGGACTGCACTTCACACTGGGGAGAAAACGGGTTCTTGCAGCGCTAAACTCTTCACTGCATCGAAGAAAGAAGACGTCTTTGCTCCAGGTTTGCCGAGGGGTGGAGAGAAGAGTTACAGCGTATTTCTCGAGCACCTCTATGAGCCCGTAGCTGCCTTCATCGGGACCATGGCTCCTCGGGCGCCGCTGGCCTCTGTTTACCGGAGCCGGGGAGCAACCCGGGGGTACGGAGGGGTTGTGAGGCCGCTGAAGCAACCCTGGCCGGGGCCGCGTTCACTGCCCGCCCCCGGCTGGAGCCGCCCCCGCCTTGGGCGCCTGCGCGGCGGCGCCGCTCGCCCCGCACGGCTGGGTCTGGCCATGGCTCTGCGGCTGCTGCGCGGCGCGCCCGGGGCAGCGAGTAAGAGGCGGGCGGAGGGCGGGAGGGCCCGGTCTGTGCCGCGGAGGGGCTCCCCGGCTCCCCTGCCCTTCCTCCCGCAGGGAGTGACGAGCGAGGGGAGCGGGCGGGCGCAGCCCGGGGCTGCCGGCGCTGGGGGCCTGGACAGCACCCAAGATGGCGGCGGGTGAGGCGTGTGACACGCCCCGCCCCCTCAGTCGCGGGGTCCGGGGGCCGTGGGCTTTCACAGCGTTCCCCACACCCTTCGTTTCCCTGCGGTTTCCCTGCTCTTTCCCTGCTCTTTCCCTGCTCTTCCCCTGCGCTTCCCTTGCGCTTCCTCCCTTCCCTTCCTCCACCCGCACCCCCGGTATTAATAGTGTCCCCTATATTGCAAACCTACTGCTGTCGGGCAAATCTTTTATTACGGAGGTTTTCTTGCCCTGTCGTTGCTGCATACTTCTGAATGGCAGTAAAATGTTAAAGAGTAGTTTGATGTTTGGAGAATAGCTGGAGGAAACGTGCTGTGGTCCTGGAAAGTCCGTGCCCTTCACCTGAGGAAATTCAGGTGGTTTGTTTATAGAGAAGTGAGGCAGACTGGATAACAGAGCCTGTCCCACAGGCCTCAGCTTGCGCCGTTCGTCGGGTGCTTCCCTCTCCGTCAAAAGCTAAAGTTCTGTGATGCTATTGATGTAATACTCCTAAAACAAAGCAGTACGCTGTATGTTAATGGAAGATCTGTTAAAAACTTGTTGTTAGATGTTTGTGCTCTGTTTGGCTGTCAGGTTGATGGCAGGATGTCGCTGATGCTCTAATCCTCTGAGCATCCCAATGTGCCCAACTCCCACTGCATGGATGGCTTTGTTACGATAAATCACAGTCTGTGGGTCACTTCAAAAGAAGGGATATTGCAGCGCATCAGCTTTAAAGACTTGGGATTTTCAACTTCAAGTTCAGTTACATAATTAATAAATGGGAGAGCTTTGTGGCAGCATATAAAAGAGGGAATTAAAGATCAGTTTGTAGAATGTGGTTTACTGATGAAGTTGATAGTTCATCTCATTTTCAGAGGTGTTTAATGTTGAACCTTTGTCACCTCTCTGTCAAGAAGAGTGTATTTTGGTCAAGAACATCAAGTAAATCCATCAAGGAAAATGGATTTTGCCTCTTCTCTGGTGACCAAGAATCAATTCCATAGCAGTACTTTAATCTGGTTTTTATTTGGATTGGGCTAGAATAGCAACTGTAATTCAATTTTCTAGCTAGCTTTTCTTTTAGCTTACTGAAGAATGACAAGAAGCTTGACAGGAGTAGAAAGACTCAGTGTTTGCAGCAGATTAGATCCTTTAATGTTGATGGTTTGTTATGTCATGCTTAAAGAAAAAAACAATCACTCCTTTGGGGCATTGGCAGTGGTTGGCAGACATAATACAGTTTATATGGCTGTAGGGTTTGATATTAAAGATGTGGTATTTTAAAATAAATGAATATGCTGGGAATACAAGTGAGTTGTTAGCTGGTACATATTTAGGTGAGTCAAGCTGACAGTGCTTGAGAAGTGGATCCCTGAGTCAATCTCCTCGGGAAAGTAGAAGAATATTTCTTTCAGGTACTTTGCACCCAGCTGGTATAGGGAGGATTTCTGTTTGAATCTTGCTGCTTAAGAAATGCAAGAGCTGCTTTAGGCACCTGTCCGTAACCAAAATATTTTTAACAAATAGTTTATGCTCACCGTGGACATTTGGCTTTTTAACCAAAATGTTAGTAGAACTTTAAAGGAAAAAAGTTAATGCTTTTAATGAAAGCATTTGCATGCAGTTACGTAATTGAACTTAAACATAATCAAAGTTTTTCCTGCTTTTGACTACCAGCTGAATTATTTTACCATCCTCAGGGAAACCCAGCTATCCTCTGCCGACATTCTGGGAAACCTGTTACTAAGGGAACAACGTGTTTTTTTTTTTTTAAACTTTCCTTTGGGAAAGCAGAAGCTTTTTCTGACTAAAAAACTGCTGGAAATGAGCCAAGACCAGGAATTCAGCAGGTTTCTTGGGGGAGGTTAGGATTTCTCCTGGAAAACAGAATGTACTGGTCTATGCTAGCATAATTACTGTTTAAGAGTCTAAAATACAAGAAAGTAAGAGCACAGATAAGTTCAAGCAGTTTAAAATACACTGTTTATGTGAACTGAGTTATACAACTAACACCATTTTGCCTACATATGTTTCTAGGGCCAAAAATAATAATCTGTGCTGATTTCTTAGGTGTTCATGAGTTGAATGTTAAATAATTTTTAGAGTTTGTTTTCCTGTCCTCCACTCCTTCATTCCTGAAGTAGGTTTTTTTCAGGGGTGCTCTGGACAGTCACAGCATTACTCAGTTACTCACATTTATGCTACGCGTGTCTGTTTGCGTGATAGAGTCATCGCTTCTTTGCCACTTGCGGAACAGCTCCAGCTCTAAGCCAGGAGGAAGATCTGACCCTGCTAAGCAGTCACTTAAGAAACCAAAGTTACCAGTAGGTCGGTTTGATGAGCCAGAAGAGTCCAGTATAGAGAAGGAACCCCTGGAAAGTAAGTAATGTTTTACAAAATTGAAAGCTGTGTTTTAAAGGCAAGACTGTGAGATGCTCTGCTGATGTCAGTTTAAGAAGATGACAGGCATTCAGCACTCTTCAGAATCATTTTCTAAGCTTACTGGTTCTGAAAAAATACTCAGAGGGGCAGGGCAATGGGCGCAAGTTGCAGCAAATGGTGCACCAGGGAAGAAGTCTTCAGAACAACCGTGGTCAAACATTGTGAAAAGTCACGCAGGGAACCTGGAATTCCTTTGCTCTTGAAGATAGGCAAATTTGCCTGGGTGTCTTGACTTAGTACCAGCCCTGCTGTGAGCAGGGCTGGAGCCAAGTGTTTGCCAAAGGTGCCTTCCACCACCACAAACCATTGCATGATTCAGAGAAATGTAGCTGGTATTGGTCTGTAATAGTACAGCTGTAAAGGGTGCCAATAAACTCATCAGGGCACCAGCTACTTTGTATTATTCAAAAGACCTGTTTTATTTCTTAGTCCACAAAATATTTCTAATTCGTTCCGCATTTTGTGGGCATCATCTCTTAGTCTTTCAGGTAGGGTTTTGAAGAGAAACAATTGATACTGAGTTTGCTGAGCAGCTCGGTGGGGCCTGGGCAGATCTAACAAACTGGTATTGGTGCTGTGTTCTGGTGACCTCAGTGGAGCTGCATGTGGAGAACCTGACAAGATGGAGGCACACATACTTTGCTGCTGAACTAAATAGGAATGTACAGTTTTTGTGAGATGGAAGAAAGACAGAATCTCTTTCTTCTTTTTAATTAGCTATCTTCACTTAACTAAAAGCAATAGTCATGCTTTGTGTAACCGACCATAGTGTGATGTTCTGCTACAGTTCATCAGTAGCAATAACCCATGTTTATCTCTTTTGAGATCTCTAGGACAAGCTTTTTAGTGTATCAATAGATTACTATAAATACCCAGATGACAAACTGACTGAAAAATCATAGACTCATAGAACGGTTTGAGTTGGAAAGGCCCTTAAAGATCATCAAATTCCAACCCTCCTGCCATGGACAGGGGTACCTGCCAGTAGATGAGGCTCCTCAAAGCCCAGTCCAGCCTGGCCTTGAACATTTCCGGGGATGGGACATCCACAGCCTCTCTGAACAACTTGTTCCAGTGCCTCACCACCCTCACAGTAAAGAATTTCTTCCTAATAACTAATCTAAACCTACTCTCTTTTATTTTAAAGCCATTCCCCCTTGTCCTGTTACTACTCACCAGTGTTAAAAACCCCTCTCCAGCTTGTTTAAAGGTCCTCTTCAGGTACTGGAAGGCTGCTGAAAAGTCTTTCCGGAGCCTTCTCTTCTCCAGGCTAAAGAACCCCAATTCTCACAGTCTTCACTCTGTCTTAATAGGAGAGGTGCTCCAGTCCTGTGATTGTCTTGTGGCCTTCTCTGGACTTGTTCCAACAGGTCCACCTCTTACTTGTGTTGGGGGCTCCACAGCTGAACACAGTACTCTGGGTGGGGTTTGGGGTTTTTATTTTTATTTTTTTTTTAAACAAATATTTGTGTCATGGGTTGACATCCCTTCCTGGTCATCAGGTTTTTCTTCCTTTTGGCTCTGTTTCCTTGAGGAAGTGGTTTGCAGCAACAGGTGCTGTAATTTCCTCCAGAACTGGACAGAACCAATCCACTTCCTCCAGGAAACAGAGCGAAAAGGAAGAAAAACCTGAAGAGCAGGAA
Source organism: Mystacornis crossleyi (assembly GCA_013400655.1). Classification (NCBI taxonomy): domain Eukaryota; kingdom Metazoa; phylum Chordata; class Aves; order Passeriformes; family Timaliidae; genus Mystacornis; species Mystacornis crossleyi. Next base: position 16,989 of record VYZQ01008975.1, read on the forward strand.
GGGGTGTCAACCCATGACATTAGGATAACAAGAACTTAAAAAGAGGCAATGCAAGGAATAACTTTGAACTATTTGCAGCAAATTAAACACAAATTTTTCTGCCCAACATCTTCATGAATTAAACATTAACAAGTTGATGAAATATTTTCTTCTCGTTCTTCTATATACAGAATATATTCTGCCTTACCAAGTAAACAGGAAGCCAGGTCTGAAAGCACTAACCTCCTGGGGAAAAGAAATACAGACTGATCTATAATCTCCGAAAGGAGGGCAGCAAGTGCCCACTGGAAGCAGAATTTCCTTCATCTTAGACAGTACTTCATTAAATCCTTCAAACACATTAACGTGCCCTTCTGAACAGAGCTGGTAATTGCATCAATTCTTGGGATGTAGTCTTCTTGGATAAACTATAGATAAAGTCATTTTCCAGAACTGGATATGATACTGTTTCAGGAGAGCATTGCCACTCACCTGCAGAAAATTAGAAAGTAGCATAGCTGTCAGAGGCTCCATATTCAACATCCAGGCAAGCCAGCACCATGCATAGTTCAGTCCATGAGGATGTGCCCCGTATGTATTTCCATAAGGCCACTAGAGTTGAATGATAGCAGCATAAAGACAAATCATTTCTGACATTTGTTTAAGAAACTGATCTTGTTCTTCCACCTTAGAATCCTTAATTTCATGTGCAAAATCCAGATACTCTTTCACAGAAGTCCCCTCTTTTCATACAGGGTAAAATGGCACTTTTTGTGCAGCAGAGCTAAAAAGTCTCTGACTCTGGAGTGCGTTATCCTGAGGCCACCACAGGCACTGGGAAAGCTGCATCATGGTGAAAAGCTACTTCTGCTTCTCCTTCTTTCACAAATTTCTCAGCAAGTTTGTCATTATATTATTGTATTACTGTATCGTCATTCTTGTATTATAGAATCATCTCCGTGCAATTTCAGATTGTGGTTCACTTGAGAACTAACTCACAGTTGGAGTTACTGTGTAAGCAGCTGTTTAATTCTCATCTTTATTCCCAGGAAAATCAATGCCATCACTGCTTCATTTAAAACATGCATGATCCATATCTTTTCTTGTTTGCTTAGGTATTCCAGGTTTGGAGCAAGACTCAAGGTCTCTTTAGTTGCACCTGTATTTTTTACATGTAACTCCAGGAATAGATTGCTAACTGCCTGTTGTGTTATTAGGAAAAAACTAAGAGTTGAAGCTGGGTGTTGGAATTGCCACTGCTCTGTAGCTGTCGTGGAGAAGTCTTTTGAGCATCTGCATCCACTGTCAGCACATCAGTAGTGCTTTGATATTGGGATGATGGCATGTACAAAATAATATTAGGTGCATTTGCACTCTTTGTACTGCCAGAGGTGCTCGCATACTGACGTTTCTTTTCCTGGTCCGCATCAGTTACGAAACAGGCATCCCGGTATGTCATCCTGTATAGCCTGTAGCTGCACAAGTTTCCTCCATCACTTTTCTTTTTGCCTGCTTTCCAGAATTTCTGCTGTTGTCTTTTCTCATTTTCAACCCTGCACCTCATTACTTGTGTTGCCCACCAGGGCTGATTTAGGGATATGACTGAGGGAGTCCCAAGTTAGGTGTATATATGGGAAGCTCTGGAGAATCAGCGTCGCAAGGGGCACGTGGGGTACTGTGAGTTTCGGGGAGCCCCGCAGTCTAGTGCAGGATGAGAGACAGCCTAGGATGGTGCCGTGCCCACAAGTACTTCATGGCTTGGTGGCCTGAGTTAGCTGTTCTTAGGAGATAGCCCTGAGTAAAGGTGCACTGAGTGGTATAAGAATGTTGGCTGAGGTGCAGAAAGCTCTGTGGTGTTTAAGAAAGTAGCGTGAGCTGGTAGGGTGCTTCTCTTTTGTAGCAGGGTAGGGAGTTGGATGAAAAGCCAGACATGATCTGTGTGATTGCAGCCCAGAAAATCAGCCAAATCCTGGACTGCATCAAAAGCAGCGTGGCCGGCAGGTCAAGGGAGGTGATTCTCCCCCTCTGCTCAGCCCTCATGAGACCTTGCCTGGAATGCTGCGTCCAGCTGTGGGCTCCTCAGCACAGGAATGGGTCCGTAGGAGGGACACAAAGATGATCAAAGGGCTAAAGCATCTCTTCTACCAAGACAGGCTGAGACAGCTGGGCTTGTTCAGCCTGAAGAAGAGAAGGCTTTGGAAAGATCTAACTGTGGCCTTCTGATGGCTAAAGGGAACAGTACCTTAAGGGGCTTTATAAAATGGAGGGAGGGAGTTTTCATACAAGCAGTGACAGGACAAGGGACAATGGTTCTAAACTGAAAGAAGG
>VYZQ01008975.1:19604-43450 GCA_013400655.1 Mystacornis crossleyi
CAGACATGATCTGTGTGATTGCAGCCCAGAAAATCAGCCAAATCCTGGACTGCATCAAAAGCAGCGTGGCCGGCAGGTCAAGGGAGGTGATTCTCCCCCTCTGCTCAGCCCTCATGAGACCTTGCCTGGAATGCTGCGTCCAGCTGTGGGCTCCTCAGCACAGGAATGGGTCCGTAGGAGGGACACAAAGATGATCAAAGGGCTAAAGCATCTCTTCTACCAAGACAGGCTGAGACAGCTGGGCTTGTTCAGCCTGAAGAAGAGAAGGCTTTGGAAAGATCTAACTGTGGCCTTCTGATGGCTAAAGGGAACAGTACCTTAAGGGGCTTTATAAAATGGAGGGAGGGAGTTTTCATACAAGCAGTGACAGGACAAGGGACAATGGTTCTAAACTGAAAGAAGGCAGGTTTGGATTAGATGTTAGGAAGAAATTCTTTACTGTGAGGGTGGTGAAGCACTAGAACAGGCTACCCAGTGAGGCTGTGGATGCCCCATTCCTGGAAGTGTTCAAGGTTAGGTTGGATGGGTTAACCATCCAATCTGGATATTTTAAATACAAGACTAATAGAATCTTGACTAAAATTCAAGCTAAAATTAAAACAGAGTGTTTAAAATTAGAGACCTGAACAAATAGCAAGTGACCCGGGGTTTTAGATTTAGCGAACGTAAGTACAGCATGCCTGGATGATGCAGGTTCTGTCTTGAGAAATTCTGGTGCTTTAATGCCTCTGGACATTCAGTTGCCTCTTTATTTGCAGAACTGAATATGATTATAGATACTGCTGATTGTAGTAAAAAAATCTGAAGCTACTTTTGTAGGGCTCTAGGAAATGTTTAACTCAAGATTTCCTTTCAAAACAAAAAATAATTGATGCTGTATTTGAAAGTGAAACTAAAAGGAAAACATCGTAAATGGTGACATCTTTGTATTTGTCAACATTACAGAAATTTTAATGAACTTTCCCTGTTATTTTAGAATTCCCTGATGGAATCAATCCTACTACAAAAGAGAGGGGTGGACCTAGAGGCCCTGAACCTACACGATATGGAGACTGGGAGAGAAAAGGACGTTGTATAGATTTCTAATATTTAAATGTCTGTATTGCTAATAAAATATTTCTGGTTGCTGAAAAATATAATGTACAGAAAAAATCTCACCTGGGTTTGTCATGGAACTTACTGTTTCTGTCGTGCCACCACATTCGGTCTTGTGATGAATTTTCTGAATAACACCATGTAATTAAACACAACTCAGCAGCTCACATTATGGAGCTTTTAGTGGCTCAAGGTCTGCCTGATCTTTAATGCTATTTACACTGTGCAACTATAAATGGAAGTATAGTGGTGGGAAATGTGTAGTCAGGAGCTTACTGAGGTGTATAAGGACTTGTATTTCTTCATGAATGTAAAGATTTATGTGGTGGTGTAAAAGTGTTGAAAGAATTTCACATTTCATGAACCTGGACACCACTCATAAGTATAACCAACTCCGAGGAGATCAGTAGGTCACTGATTTCACACAGTGGTTCCCTGGTAAAAGCCCCTTTACTTCCCCTCTGTCCCCATTGCAGTGGGTTGGGTGTTTTTTCCTGTTTGTAGAGAAGGGACAGTCTTGTCTCTGATTGAGATGTAAATAGCACAATGGAAATGGAGACTTAACTTGGAGGTAAAGTTGGGCTGTAAATAGCACAATGGAAATGGAGACTTAACTTGGAGAGGGTCAGCTCTTGATTGCGAGTATTATAGAGGTTCTCTGTTTGCAATTCTAGAACAGTTCTTTATCAGCTGTCTTCTTCATGCTGTTTGCATTTTCTTTAGTGAGTGGAGTGCCCTTTTGCACATGGGCTAAATGCTCCTTGGGAAAAACGCAGCATTACTGCCTAAAACCTTATGGTCAAAGGGGACAAATTCTGTTAGACTGCAGGTCTTAAAACTAAGTTATCTGGCGTCAAACTAAATATCTTTTAGTCAGACTGAGCTCAGTTCTTCATTCAAGAATTTGCCTCGTCATAAGTACTGTAGTAGAGGAGTAATAAAGTGCAAATCTACCACTTGTGTGGGTACTTACTAATGAGAGTAAGTTGTCATTATTGAAATGTGTGAATGTGTGCTCTGTTTCTGTGCAAGTTCTTTTTGATAGCCTGAACAAATGGATCTTCTCTAGTCACAGAATCCGACAAAGGTGTGGGATTTGCATTACTCTGGCTCTGTGTGGGCTTTGCCCAGCTTTGCCTTTGCATGGTTTAACTAGAGCAATACAGTGTGTTGGTCTTGTCACAAATCTGCACAGCCTCCCTTAAACTCTCTTGACTGGCAGCCAGTGGGGGAGCTCCTTGTTGACATCTGACAGTTTGTGTATCCAGCGTGTATGTCACGGACATAGTCTTGCTCTAGTTGTGAGTTTGGATGTTTGTCTCACTCTGATAATTCCCTACAAAAATACTGAACCTGTTCAGTTATACATTTATCAACCAAATACCTCACTGACAAGCAAAATGAGATTAACGAAAGCCTGTTTCTCATAAAAGGTGTTAATTAGTGGTAATTACATTTTGAACCTTTAAATTCTGCAGCATGGTTTGGATATTGGAGAATTGGTTTGTATTTATATCTAATTCATTCTAGTTTCCCTTCTGTAGAGTGACAGATCTTTCCAAAATCTATTGACACTTTCAGTTACCTAAATATAGGCTGGGTCAGCTGTCTTTAATATATGCTGTTTGTTAATTATTTCCAGTAATGTTTTGCCTTTTCAGTTGCTGGTGTGTTGGAAAATACTTTCTCACACAATACATCACCTTTTCAAATAAAAGTGGAAATTTTAATTGAAGCTTCATGAAGCTTCTGCCTTTTCTGCATCATTATTAACAGGCTTAACTTCTTAATTTGCAAAGAGGTGGTAAAATACTGCAGTTATTTTATTTTTTAATTCTAAATCTTCTCCATGGATTGTTGCATGACTTCATTATCTTCACGTACCAGATTTTACCCTTCCCGGCACACACTCCATGAATGCTTACCTAGTTCGACTTCTTGGCATTCCTGATTTTCAAATCTAATTGCTTTCTTCAGCATCAACTGCAGGTGCATTCCTCCCTGGATGCAGAACCACAGTGTTTTGATTTAGCGTACAAGGAACTGGTCTCACTTTTCCATTATTTTCCTTACATTTCAGTTGGTTATCTTCAGTCTCCCTCAGCTTTGTGATTAAGGGCTGACCCAAGTGCTGTCCAGGCCCCTGCTTGTCTTCTTCCATGCAGGTGGTGGCTGCAGCTGTCAGAGCCACAGGCAGGCAGTCCTTCCTGTCAGAGCTCAGGCAGGTCCTAGACACTCTCTGCCAGTATCCATGAAGTACCTGGATTTGGGAGAAAATTCTGAGAGCGCTATCATCTGTAACAATAAGACAGAGTGTCTCGTAAAAGCAGGGATTTTGCTTTCCTTCAAAAAACAGAATCACAGAATAATTTAGGTTGAAATAGACCTCCAAGATCGTCAAGTCCAGCCATTAACACAGCACTGCCAAGTGTGCCACTAAATCATGTTCTTGAGTGCCACATCTACACATCTTTTAAATACCTCCAGGGATGGTGACTCAACCACTTCCCTGGGCAGCCTGTTTTAAGCTTGACAGCCCCTTTCATTGAAGAAATTTTTCCTAAAAATAAAAAGGCTGTTGTTAAAAATACCTGATTTTTTTAAACATGTTTTTTAACAGCTTAGTTTAAATAGTTTAACAGCTATTTTCAATAGCTGAAAAGGAATTGATACATGGGAAACAGAGGAATACCATTTCAGTCTTGAGCAATTTCAGGCCTTTTTTACCACCTCCCAGGCTGGTGCAAGTAACCTTAAAGTATTTGCTTAACTTGTTTATGGAATGGGTCAATAAGACATAGGAAACTGAACATTTGGGCAAAATAATAAATAAGAGCCAAAGAGTGAATGCCAAGAGGTCCTCTTAACATCATCAGGCAATCTGGCATTTGCCAAAAAGATGAGGCCGGGGCTCCAGTAATAATTAAGCACAAAATCCTACAGTACTGCAAAATCTCTTGTGGTACCTGTCAAAAGTAATCATAGTTGGAATGTAACAAACGATACAATGATATTGTAGGGTATAAATGATCATTTCTCTTTGTTTTCTTGCAGTGCCTGCAGTTAGGAAAGCAACACTTCAGCACTTTTTTGGAGCTGTCTTCCTGCTCTTCCCAGATAATTGCTATTAGCAATTTACTGGAATTTAGCATTAGGGTAAGAAAATGGCTTGGGGCGTTAGCTATTAGATCAGCCATAGATATGTTTTTATCATAAATACTGATATAATCTTTTTTTGTAGCTCTTTTTGTTAGTATATACAGTGAAAAGCAGCAGGGATTGTATCCTAACATTTTCTGTTAATTTTTTGGGAGACAAAAGGAAAATTGTTCTCTGTGTGTAAGCAAATTCTTGCAGTACTGCAAGATGCTTGCTGCTCTGTTTTGTTTTCTTTACTAAAAATCCGTATGTTGTGTTTCTGCAGTAGGTTTTCTCTTTTCAACTTCTTTCTGCTCCTTGGCATAGATACATTTGGTACATTATTAAAATTATGAAGCCTTTATTGTTTGAAGGAATTGCACCATAATTACTTCATTACAAAATACATGAAGTTTCAATTTACAGATAAAGAAAACATTTGCTATATATTGCCTTGTTTGGAAAGTATGTATTTCAGTGTTGATTTTATTAAGTTAAAACTCAAGATACGTAATAGAATCACAGTAAAATTATGTTGTGGTATAAAATTATGCTGTGATGGTAGCATATGTTTGTAAAGGACCATAGAATGTTGTTATAAATATTTACTACTTTTTTCAGTTGACTACAACAAATGATGACAAATTCCAGTGGTCTGTAGTGACAGATACATTGTGTGCCTTTTTATGACCCTTATTTTGGTATGCTTATTGAAAAAGCACCACACCATCTTGCTCTGAAACGTCAGGAAAAGGAGGAAAACTGCATTGATTTATGAGAGAAGCAGATTTGGTAGTTCTGTGTTTTTTGTAATTGTTCATGAGTGAATAACATAGCATCAAGCATATCAGAGCATAAGGAAATTATTTGAACTGTGTCTCTGTGTGCTGCTGGAGATGAAAACCATGCATATTTGTGGTCACTTTCTTGCTTTTGTAAAATGCAAAATAAAAGATCTTTTCTTAGCTGGTGGTTGGTGTTCCATGTCAGACCAGCTGAGATGTGCAGGCTGAATTCTAATGTGGGTGTGGCTGTGCTCCCTCTTCCAGCTCTGTAACTGCTGCTTGTTTTGGGGGTAGTCCCGGGTAATCTTCCCAAACACTTTTGTTGCAGAAAGGGTGTCCCAGTAGAAATTGAATCTTAGTTAGAAAATGGCAAATCCTGAGAAAAGAGCTCTATTTAAAATGAGTGCTGTGAGGGGCAGAACTAATGAAGTTCTGTTTCTTATTAATGTCTTACACCTCCTGCAGATCGAGCATCTTTCTCCATGTTCCTGTGTTGATTGACATTATCTCCACTAGGCCAGAGAGGGGGCATCTTCCTGCCCATCTTTTCCCCATAAGAGGAATTACTTGGACCTCTTTTCCAGCCATTGATTTCCACGGATCTTGCAAGAGCTTAATTCTCTTAATGTCTCTCCTTGACACTTTTTCAGAATAGGTTAGAGTTACTCACTGACTTTTGAAGTGCAGGGGCAGTGCAGCTATTGGCCTGCCATCCTTTGAAAACCAAGCTGCTGAATGACTTTGACCATACGTATTTTCTTCAGAAATATTCAGCATCTCTCTGCATTTTTTTGCTGTGAGAATGGATTTTTTTTCCCCCTCAAATAATATCAGAAGTGCCAATTAAAGCTTACAGCAAGAAAGTCTTTGACATGTATTCTCCAGGCATTAAGTCTCCCAGTCAGCTACAGCCTTGTGCCTGTAAAAAACTCACGTATTTTAATGTGATTGCCATTTTTAGGGTGAGAGTGTTCAAAGCAGCTCTTTAGGGTCCTTACTTAATTACACATTAATTTATACTAAAGCTGCCATACATGGCCTGTCAAAACACAGCTGTAGTTCTCAAATGTTAGCCTCTGACAAAGTCAGGTGAGCTATTCAGTGGTGTCAGGTTAGTTCTACAAGCCAGATACTGAACTATAGCTTACACTCTCCTAATCGACTGTTTTAAACTTAAGTGACTCATGTAGCCAACTGTGCTTCCTTCCTAGTTGTAATGCTGGAAGATGCCTCTAAAAGGTAGTCTTGTCTTAGTATGGGGAGAGTTTGTCATTACAGATGGTGAATTTTTAAGGGCACCCTCCCCGTTGACTTTAAAGGCTGCCTAAATAGCTGTCCTGAGCGAGATGCATTCGGTGTCGGTGCCATGGTGGTGACAAGGGAAGCCAGGGTGTCTGTGAACGGGAGTGTGAACCACTCAGTTCCTCAGAGGGGCAGGGTTGCAGTGAGGCAAAAGGACCTGCAGTGCTTTTGCTGCCTGCGCCCTTCCCAAACGCTGCTGGCAGGGAAGGGGATGTCCAGGGCCAGCTCTTAGACACCTTGTAAAAGGGAGTTACATTGTCCTAAAATGCGAGGAAAAAGGTTGAAGCTAGTACTTTAAATTCCTTCTGCCTGTCCACCTCCCAAGCAAATGCCTACAGCATGATACAGCCAGGAGGGTAACACTGAATATACTTACACTCAGGTGACAAGAAGTATCTCAAACCTACAAATTAGTTGGGATTTTTTCCCTAATAAGAGCGAAGTGCATCAGCCTAACAACTAAGTAGTCGTACCTGATGTGCTGCTGAGAGGGAGCCAATATCAAAATAAAACTGGCAGACTGGGAAAAAATCATATATTTGCTCAGCAAACATTTAGTCTGTGTGACTTCCTTGTGAGAGGCTAAAGAACAAAGGATGGTATGTTTCCAGTTACCATTGGAAAGCTGGGGAAAATTTCACATGTCTTAACAGACGAGCAAGTGTTGCTTAGCTCAGGGAGTATCTTGCTTTTAGCTTATGTTTTACCCCAGGGCTTTCACTTACAAGTTCTACAGTATGTATGTGTGATCTTCAGACAGATTTTTTCCCAGATTATTTTCTTGAGACAGGACTGCAGTAGCTGTTTGGTCTGGCAGGCATATTGTTTCGTTCTCTCTGCTTTTTTTTCAACCTGATAATGACAGCTACAGCTCTTTTATTATTAAATTGCATATTATTTAATTTCACTTTTACTTTTTGCCATCCTTGAAGTGTTTTTTTGATAGATTGCACCCTTAATTTCTCTGTAGTAGTAACAGGGCACTTCATAAAATTCATCACAAATTGCGGGTGTTTCTCCCTCTGCTTCCTTTCTTTAAAGGAAATCTTTTGATAATGTGGGGCATTTTTGTATGTGAAGATCTTACTGACAGTCAAGAAAGATAATTGGAACTTCTCCAGTTGCATTTGACGCTCAAATTTAAGGTTTTTATTCTGTTGAAATCTGGTTTTTGTGGGACGTCAGAGATGCAAAGACGGAGAAGGAGATGCCGCTAAGAAGTAGCATCAGTCTCCCTGAAAGTTCTAAACATAAACCCAAACTCGTTTCAAGGTCTCTTTGGTGAGGGTGACTTAGCTTTTAGGTTACATTATTTAGCTTTTTTCAGAGCACGTGGCTATGGTCCAGTCTGTCCAGTCAGGACATTCTGGTGTGCCAGGACAGTCCCAAAACAAGCGTCAATGGTTTGATGTCTTAGTTTGCATGGAGAAATCCCATGCTAAAGTAGTACACATCTGACTGGTAGGTACACCGTAGGCTCACCTGTGAATGACTATGGGCATCAAAACCATCTGAAATGGCAGAGAAATTTGAGCAAAAGGACTCAAAGTAGAGAGCCAGGTGGTTACCTTCTGATCCTATTGTCATCTCCATTTTGAAGATAAGCTGGAATTTATTTCTTCTTAAGAACAGAAATCTCAAAAAGGTGTCTGTGCCTGCCACTGTTCCAGGAGATGTGCTGCATGCTCTTGTCCCCTCGCTCAGGAAGACCTCTGATGCGAGAGCACCTGTCAGGGAGAGGCTGAGTGACACTGAACAGGTGCAGGAGGCAGCAAATGTGCATTTGGGCAGCTGACCACCAGATGGTCCTTCCCATAAAACCCTTTGTAGAGAACTGTGGATAGTACTGGGTGTATCACAGAGGCCTGCTGGGCTCCACAAACTCTGTGTGAGGGGAAAAAACAGAATGCTCAGTGCAGGATTTGTGCAGCTAATGTGGTGCTTCAAAGAAAGAAAGCAAAACAGCACAGGGATGCAACAAAACAATAACTGTTTTCATTTTGCCATATTATTGAAATAAGGGTAGCTGGAAAATGAGGTGACCAGTAGTGTGCTGTGTTATGGAGGAGGGGGGAGGCAGGAGTAGGCTTCTCCACATGAACTGCACCAGGCCTGGGCTTAACCTGGACCCTGAGCCTCAGAAAACAGATCTCTGTTTCTGGAGTCTTTCAATCCATTCTTGTGTGTCAAGGTCACTGTAACATCTAACTGCTCTGTTACTATAGCCTTTTTTTGTTACAGCAAGCCCTGCGTGCTGGTCTGGCTGGGATTCCTGCATTTCAGAAAACCCCAGCTGACCAAGAAAGCCCTTCAGTATGTCCATCAGCAGGTCCCTCCTCGTATACCTTCTTTTAGCCCAAAATGTTTTGAACCCTTGAATTGGCAGCTTGTGGAGGTAGGTGATCCCTTGTCCCTCACTAAGAAGAATGGCCCTGACCTGCAGTGCTGCCGCATACCTTTCAGGTCATCAGCAGAAAATGGAAAATGTACTCATTTGTTTTACACCATAACAGAAGTTTTAGTTCTTAGCTCTCTTTTGTGTTCTTCCATCTCTGCTTGGACATGATTCCAAGATTTTTTCCCTGTCACAGCAGTAAGTGTGTCTTTTCTTTTGGTTTATAGTAACAAAAAAATGGTTATGTCCTTTAAGATTGTGTTGAAATGGGACTGATGGCAATGCAGCATTAATGACGGTGCTGGCATTAATTTAGACCATAGTGGCACTGCAAAATGTGGTGCTGGTTTGTTGTCTCTGAGCAGAGGAAAGAATTCCTTCTGGCCCTTAGGAGAAAACTAATGTATTATGGAACTTGCTTCATCATCTCCTGGTTTCTGGGAGAGAAATGGTAAGATATAGAGTAGATGATGAGTGGGGATACGGAAATTTGGCAAGAAATCCCTCTAACATTTTGAGCTGCCTCATCTGTAGGAAATTCTCATCCAACCTAATTTGGGAATAGCAGCCCAAATTTCACTTTGTAGTTCACAGAACCCTTTCTATCTGCAGTACTTCAACAGCCAGACACATATTTATAAAACTTCAGGAGTGGTCTGGATGTTGTACTGTTGTGGACACACAACAAACATTTCCTTAAGCCTGTGTCTTGCCCATTTTTATCTTTGTTTTTTAAAAGTTAGGCTGTCTCCAAGGAAGTTGCCTTATCAGAAGCAGTTTTAGTATGAATATGCTGCTTTTCTAAACTCAAGGACAAGAGACCTGGATTTACTGTATGTTGGGGGTTGAGAAAGTTTTCTTTCTGTGTGTGTATGTGCTCTTTTCTTCTCTCAAAGGAATTTTTTCCCCATGTTAAGGGGCGATTGCTGGGGTACTTAAGAAAAACAAAGGACCTAGCCAGCCACAAGGGAGGGGCCCAATTGTCCTTTTTTTTTGGGTCCTGGTGGCGTCTTCTCAGGTGGGGGAGCAAAGACATCTGGAGATTTAGAACTGAAAAAAAGAGGTGGGGTAGAGTGCTTGNAGTGTGCTGGTGCCTTGGTAATTTGTTGACACTGACTGGCATGCAGTGTCATTTCCTTAGTCCATGAGCAGTAGAACGCACTGCAGTGCTTCGCTGGTGGCACACAGCAAGAGCAAGTTCTGTGGGAGGGCAGTCAGCTGAGTTTCCTGTGGACAGTAAGGCTTGGACAGTGTGACCCAGCATGTAGCTGTCACAGACCCCTCTCACGCACCCTCTATGCTGCATCTGATCGCAAATCCATCCTTTCCCATCACCACACTCCCAGTACTTTTGATGCCTTATCCTGGGCTTAGAATTAAAAGCCAAACACAGTTAGAGGGGGAAAAGGGATTTTACCTTGGAGTTTATTAGGGATCCTTAGATCCAGGCAGAAGCACCCCGCAGGAATGCCCCCCCGCCCCGGACCGATGCACAGAATGCACGTTGGAAATGCACACCGGAGAATGCACACCCAAGGCTAAGGCTCTCCGCGATGGTTTGCTTATACAATTACAGACATTGCATATTAGCATATCTATCATAGATTTTCCAATGGGAGGCTCTGGAGGAGCCCCCTCGTAAGGAATGTTCCCCCTGCATGGGTCTATCTTGGTTTACAGAATATGTTCTGGAGAGGACCTTGGGTCTGGGGCTCGCTGACCCCCTAACTACGAAGTTTCTAAGATGTTTTGTCTCTTGGCCTAACAGAACTTTGGGTTTAAGCTCATTATCAAACTTAGGGAATTACAAGTATGTGGGCTAAAAGCACTAGGGATACAGAAAGGCTGCATAAAAGTGTATATGAAGGGGGATATGAGAGAAATATATGAAAAAGCAAAAAGCATTATGGCATCACTTTCAGCTGTTTTCCCTTATTTCCTTGGCTACAGGCTGGGCAAACAAAAGCAGCTGCAGAGTGTGTGGGTCACCCTGCTCTCCTGCTGCCCCATGTAGATGCAGGATAACCCACAGGCTTGCTTAACAGTGTCCCAGCTTTGTCCTCTCAGGGCAGATGGGCTCTGCAGGCTGCTAAGCCCCCATTGTCCTCTCAGACACCATACAGGCAGCAGTCTGGACTCTCGGCATTTCCTGCTGAGTACTAGTCATGGGGTTCTCCTCTCTGGTCAATGGATGTGTGTTTTTCCTCTCCATGGAAGGAAACTGCCTCCCACACAGAGCTGAAAATGAAAATTGTAACTGTCTCTAGAACGTTAATATCTACATATATTTGCATATCCTTATTCACATAGCTATATATGTACACACGCACCCCTAATACAGAATCATTTGCCGATTTCATCCCTGTGTGGGAGGTTGGCACTTTATGAAACCATTTCACAATGCATCAAAGCTTCATAGATAACAATTATAATGAAGTGTTTTATGTAGTAAAAGTACAGCTAATAGTGTTTCTTCTGGAGTTTATAAATACTCTATAGAATTTTGAAAACTGAAAACGTTACAGGCAGGTCAAGACTGGTTTAAAAGGCAAATACTAATGTCTCTTCTCCACTACTGAGAAGCTGTTTAGCAAATACCTATTTTTGTGACTAATAAAGAGGAATCCTGGTGGAATACACCAAACTGGAAAAGAACTGATAGTGTCTACTAGAGCTATGCCCAAAATCCAGCTAGGCCAGCAACCTTCCTCTGACAAAGGTATCACCAAGTGCTTTGGTAGAAGTCCTCTCACAGAAGACGTTGTGGAACATCAGCGGGACAATTTTTTGTTTGAGTCTTCTGTTATCTCATACCATGTTCTGATAGTTTAGCGTTTAAGTCTACATAGTTTTTCAATACAGTTCTCTTTCTGACCCTGTGTTCTCAAGCAGTTCTACGTCTTGTACACAAAATAACTTGTCTAGAGACAGGAATAGACAAAAGGTATAAATTAACTCTGGAAGTCATTTAAGGACCATTTGATCAGCTGCTCCTTTGAAACTTGTTTCTAATGGTTGTTCTAATGCTCTAATTAGTCAAGAAGACCTGTAGTGTTTCCTAAGTGGGAAAAGAGAGTCAATAAAAAGATAAAAATCATTAAATAAAGTAATTTGGAGGGTAAATTTAAGTAGTAGAGGCCTAAGCAGCTGTACATTACTAGTGATTTTAACATATCTGAGACTGAATCCAGTGTGAATAAAGATACATTTTTTCCTCCTTGCAAATACTCAGCTGAAGCCACAAGGAGGTATGTTGGATATTTCTCATTTGTAATAACAACATCATTATGCTCTTAGAGTAGTGGGAGAAGAAAATATGAAATGCTGCCAGATGCAGTTAGATTTCTCAGTGGAAAAATCTGAGTATATCAGTCTTTTGCTTAGTTCTGTTTTCAAAATTTACACTCACAAGTGAATCTTTGCTTTTGCCTATTGAATTTTTTGACTTTTATTTTCACCTGAAATTCTAATATGAACAGTATCTAATTTCTGTGATCTGTGTCCTGCCTTCTAATTGCATGTGCCAAAACAAGAGGATGGAGGACTGTGTCATTCTTGGTTTCTCCTCAGATATGCACAATTTGCTGTATCCCTGACATTAAAAAACAGTTTCTGGCCAACTGTAGCCCATATTTCTTACTCTTGTCATCCAGTTGAGGCTTGTGCAGCTTCTGTACCTCACGGTGTTTGCTCTTCTACTTGTATTGCTGTTCTGCAATGGTCACAGAACTGGCACAGAATGCTTCCTTTGCATCATCAGTAAACAATGGAAAGAATTTGAAAAATACATGGAGCCTAATACTTGGTAATCAACATTCTCTCAGTTTGTGGTCAACAGTGCTCAGAGGCTGTGTCATATGAATTAAACCTCATCCGTCGTAGGTGAAGTGTCTTTAAGAACTAGAAAAACAAGACTTCAATGAAGTTTGTGTATGTGAGTGAATTTACTATGGTTGGGGATGCCAGCTACTGCACAAAGTAAGGAATTAGGGTCTGCAGAGGACAATAGTAATTTTAAAAATCTTTAGAAATATTCTTGTGCACATATCCCTTACTTCTTGACTAAGAATCAACTCAAATATGATATATTTGTGTACGTTACCTCTCCAAAGTGTACAGGTATTAATACTCTTGGATACTAATCTGAGATATTTTTAAAGGCAGAGAACTGTGGACACTGTAGCCTGAGAAAGCACCGGAGCAAAGACAAAGAGCTGAAGTCCCATTCTGCTCTCCAGGCTGCTGACATTCTTTGTGTGTATTCTTTGTAACATCAACATGTGTCTGTTACATCAGCATGTCCCTCAAAGATGAAATAGGTATCAGGAGAATTTTAGAGATATTATTCACCTAAACTGTCACAGAAAGAAGGGATTATTTTCACTGCACATACAAGACAATGCAAGCTGAAATACCTGAAGAGAATCAGTGATGAACACAAGCATCCCGACACACCTAACATCAACAATTTGCACAACAATTTTGAAAATTTGAGATAAAACTGTTCAGCCAGGTGAAGGTCAGTCTGTTTGTGAAAAAAGTCTGCTTCTCAGACTCCTTACCAGTCACATCTGCAGGCTATTTCATACAGCACAGGGGCTTATGTCAGAAAAAGGTACCTAGTGGCCTCCACTAAAGGCCACAGAGGATGAGAGAAACGTGGGAGGAGACCAATAAGCTGTGTCTCTTGGTTAGGCTGAGGTGGAAACAAACACATGCTGTCCTTGGGCAAGTGACATGAAAAAACCAGCTAATCCCCAGATTTGAACACACTAAACCATGTGTGCCACATTTGGACTGCCTGCAGCATGTGCACAGTTTGTCAGTTCTTAGACACCTTGCTCAGAGCAAGTACGTGTGTGTGTGTGACCAGAATAAAACTCAGAGGGAGTAATGTCATCAGTGCTTGTGCATCACCTTAGGCTCTTCTGGCCACTTTAAAGTGGTTCTTTTGTGTAATACTCAATAGTTTTTCTCAGTTTTTACCCTTCCAGGAGATTTTTTTTTTTTGGTCAAGATTTCAATAGCATTAAAATCAGGTTATTTGAAGGAGGAGAAATCCCATTTCTTCTTCATTTAAATTTACTATCAAATTGTTTGCTTTTGTAATAACAACATTTTTTTCATAGTGTCTATGCTAAAAGTACAGTTCTAACAAATTTCACCTGTGAATGTTTTTTATCTTTGAAAATTTAAAGGAAAAGAGTAGGACTCCTCACAGCAATCATTCACTAATTGCAAAGCTTCAAATTTTGCCAACCATGTAGATTTCTTCTGATATATTTTTAAATGTTTTCCTTCACCCACATTTGTATTAACAAAAGTTAAAATACTTCAAAAATATTTATGCTCTATCCTTAGTTTACTAGAAAAGAGCTTTTCCATAGCAGAAAACATTGCTCTTTTGTTTTGACCACATACAAAAAATGGCAACTTTAGGACTAAACCAGAAGGCTCTATTTCCACCTGTAAAGGCCCCACAGCTAAAGCAACACATGCAGAGCGCACAGTGCATGCATTTTCAAGCCCAACTGGTGCCCACCCACTGGGCACCTCTCAGCTGGAGACCAGCTCTGCAGGCTCTTCAGTCTTCACCCTAATTTTCTCAGGCACAGGAACTTTAAGGAGTCTTCAGCTTCAGAGATACAGAATCTAAGACACATGGGGTATTCAACCTCAGCCAGAAATAGAGTCAGAAGTGAGAAAACCTGCTTACTTTCCAGTTCTGCTCCCCTGATGTATATTCCTGGGAGCTTCGATTCCAGGATGAGTCACGCCAGAAACTCTCCTGTAGCTAAGGCATCTTAAGGCTGTGAAGGGTCAACACCGTGAGGCAGCTGCTCTCAAGTGCAGGAAGCAAGTGTTTCCTTGAACCTCAAAATCCATGCCATCTTCTAAAAGTAAATGCAAAGCAGATAGATATTTCAGAAAGAACAAATGAACACCAGGCAAACACCTTCACCTTAACCCAAGCTCCAGGGATGCAGGACTTGATGATAAAATGTTATTTGGCAGCACTTCACCTCTATAAATCTGGTATCACATTAAAAGGAGACCAGTATATTATGTTCATGGTATTCATGGGGAAACGAAGCCCTTGGAGGTGGAATGACTTGGTTAAAACCAGATCTGGGTCTACCTGTATTGGATTAGACCCGTTTCATCCAGAAAATGTGCTGCTCTGGCTACAGCCACCAGACACATCACAGGAAAGTATAAGAAAACCCATTTACATGTGTTGACAAATCTGCCTGGTTACATTATTGTGAGGTGCAGAAGGGAGGCTGATGCAATTGGTGAGTTAAATCTTCAGTCAAAAAAAAGAAGTCATAGGAAATTATTTTTTCTTTCGTATGATACACATAGCTTATGGAAATGTGTGCTTGGAAAATAAAAAAAAAAGCTCAGAATTGCAGTTTTAATTTACACTGTCAATGTAACGTCATGCAACTCACCCTGAAATTAGAGCCACCTAAAGATCTTAGTTAATCTGTCGTATCTCCAAAGGCTGCAACTCAAAGGACATGAAGTCTTGTCTTTAACTATTGAAATGCAAAGTAAGAAAGTCACCAAGAATATAAGGAACTTGTATAATCCTGACATGGATAAATTTCAGTACTGGAGTGGCACCCAGGGAAGTTTGCTGCATGGTTATCTGAGGCTCAGGCAGTGAAATGCAGCTAAAACCAGAGGAAGCTGTGAATTGCTTGTAGTGTTTTGACTGTCAGGACTTCAGAATCATCAGGGACGCAGAAAAACCATACTGCTGATCTTGAGAGATTTCATGGAAAACAGCCCCAAGCTAGAAATGAAATTAAATGTTTATTAACATCCAAATGTAATCAAACTAAAAATCACCTCCCATGGAAATAGCAGAGGAAGACACCAGTCCAACAATACCTTTCCATCAGGTGCATTTTAAACAAAATTTTGGGTTGCATTTTTCCATTGGTTAAAAATCATACTATCATCATAGTCTCCCCTGAGTGAGTTGAAGGGGTTCAGCAGTCTATTTCAGCATTCACATTAGGATTTATATGGAATAGTGTGTCAAAAGGATGACATTTTACATAGCTGCATGATTATCAGAATTTAAGAACTTTTGTGGTTTGGAAAGATCTAAGGTTTTTTAGAACTATAAAGTTAAATTAATTGACATCGCTTAAAATATGCTACCATTTTATTTTAACCTTGTTAATTCACTTAGTAAGAGCCTCCTGCTAAGGCTAAGCACTTTTACCGCCTAGTAAAGAGAACACCAAAATTCTTATCTGGCATTAAAGAGCTGTCATGGACATGAATGCTCTATTCATGGATATTAAAGACAATTCCTATCAGACTACGATAGTAAGAATACACAGAGATAATGGCTGACCTTGGGTGTGTCATTTCAACTGAAGATTCAGAGATGATCTCAGTCATCAGAGTTGTAAGGACAACATTGCTTATTACAGATTACGCTTTAGAGAGCAAGTAATTGTGTTCTGCCTAGCACTAGACTGTTATTAAGTGTGCAGTGTTACAACAACATTTAAACAGAGCTCTGAGTCTAAATTACCCTGACACACAAAATATTCATGTGTTACGTGGGATACCTTATTTCAATACTCTGCATGTTCCAGGTCATTCCTGCAGTTGATCTGATTAATAAAGACCCCTTGTGCATAACATCCAAGAAATGAGCAGGGTGCAGCAATGTACTGAAGCTATTGGTATGAAGCAGCTGTTGCTACCACAGGGAGTAGCTTTTTCTTGCCTTTCCTGCAATAGGAAAGGAACACCCCGCTCTGTAGCACAGGCTCTGTTCTGCCCTTGCTGAGGAAAAGAAACGGTCAGCTCTGCTGCTCCATGCACTTACACCTGCCTCCACAGAGTCAGGTACTGAACTTTAAAAAAAAAAATTGCTTGTTAAATGATCCTCTTTAGTAGTCTCAACATCACGTACAGGATACATTTTCTTTTTTTTTTTTAGTCTTGAATATCTCTGCTGTCTATTTTATTCATTATTTTATAGTACTCTGTTACAAGCTCCATATTTTTAGGAGATAAATCCCACCCCCAAAGACTTGCAGTGCATGCTGGAACTATGCATGGGAGTAAAGCCTGAAAATAGACCTTCTTTCTGCACTTCAAAGGCCCTAGAATAATCTGGCAGACAAGTGACATTAAAGAACACAAAATAAAGATTCAGAAGCAAGAAATGAGTTGTGGAAAGTAGAACTTGATCTTGCATTAAAACAAGTGTACATTTTGTAGATCATTTTTAGAAATGAGGCATAGGACTTGTCTTGGAGTCTCTTAGCAGACTTTTTTATTACTACAAAGTGTCTTCAAATCTGCCCTGTGATTCTTACAAGATCAATCTTTTCCCTTTTCTCTCTGTGACTTCTGCACCCATCATCTTGCTAGACTTTTTGTTCAATAACCTTCTCCTTTGACTTCCTAAATAAAAAGATCATTTCATGTTCAGTAAATTAAACACATGGCTTTCAATGTATGTCTCAGAACAGTACACTTCAAGAAAAAGAAATACGTTTTCCAGATAAAACATCAGAATGAAATAAACACAGAAACAATGTGCCTTTGGGGAGTAAGAAGACACTCCAGGGCTGATTATATTTGCCAGAACACTGAACATGAACTCATCAGATTGATTAAGTCTGTCATAACAACGAATCATAAAGCTATAAAAGACAAAATTCAATATTCTTTCTAAAGATGGAAGCCTATTTTTAAACTATTAAAATAATACTGCATTTAGAAAATCCCTGTTGCTTTTCTGTGCAAGTATTTTGGGCAGCACTTCGGTATCAAAGATGCTGCAGTAATAGAAGCACAGGCATTGCAATGGTAATTTTTCTTTTGTACATGACATGTATAAGTGTGGGCCTGTGTCAGTAAAGACAAACATGGCAGGGAAGAAGTTATTGGTGCCATACAGCACAACAGGGGAAGGGGAAGGGCAAGGGCAANGAAGAGAAGAGAAGAAGAGAGAAGAGAAGAGGAGAAGAGACTTCCAGAGTCAGCCTAATGCCAGGAGAAAAAAGTTGAAGCAAAATAGTCAGCTGGGGAGAGTCCCAGTCAGATGCCTGTCCAGAGATTTCCTGTTCTCCTGCACACGCTGTGCAGGGCCATGCAACTCTTTGAGAGCTGCAAATTCTTGAAGTCAGAGCTCATATTCTCCTGACATCACACTTCCTGTGCAGTACAACTGCAAGTTTTGTACGAAAACCAAGGAAAACATCACATCAACCATCACCGACTACATGCCTCAAGAGGCAGAAACACAGGACATTTTTTTTATGCCAGATGTAGCCACTGCCCTGGGAACACATTCAGATATGTTTCTCCTCAAGTGATAGATCACAGAGGGACTGAAGGAAGAGCTTTTTTTTTTCTTTTGTACAGCAAATCACTTTTCTCATTTCTTGAGAATCCAGTAGCTGAGGAAAAACGTTTTCCTGCAGATATAAGCTCAGCTTGTGAGTGCTGTGGACATTTTTTTCTTGATAAAAGACTCACTGCTCACTGAAAATATCCAGCTTTTGAAGTAGAAATTATTCTCCTTCAGCATCTCTGGACTGCAGAGACACTCGGAAGCCAGTATGATTTGCTATAACCCTACCCCCTCAGTCTCCCTCAGTGTGAGATTATCTCAAAGGAGAAAAAGTAAAACAGAAGTATTTAAAACGTTTGTCCTCAACTTTTCCATTTTTCTGAGGATGATTCTAAGACAAAAATAGGTAGAATTTGCAGGGCCACTGTAGACTTCCAAACAAGTAAGATACAGCACAAAATTATTAATTACTCCTTATCATAAAAGGCATTGACAAGATAAACACTGATTTAGTCACACCAGTATTTAAAGAGTACTGCAAAAAAGAGAAGGAAAAGCATAATGTTCTAGAGGAGAAAATACGTCTCAAATGCTGTGTATATCTAGATTCTATTTTGTCTGCAACAGTCTGAAGCTTGCAATTCGTCAGCTAGTCCTTAACCCGTACTCTCTGCAAGTTCATGACTTCATTGGAGGGGAAAAAATGGACTACATGAATCACAGTTCCTATTGCTGAAGAGCTAAGATTAAGATTTGTGAAGATCAAAAACTGTCCTAGCTTTAGTGTCTATCTAGTCATTTACCCACCAACAAAACATTTTCAAGCTTCAAAGACTACCTTTTGCACAGTAGGACATGAAACCGTAATAACAACAGAGCTCAATTCCCCTCTTTGTATTTTCTTTTCATGTTTTTCACCAGTATTTCAAATTTATGATTTTGCAACTGATTTTACATCTGATTATTGCTCTTCTTCTTGATATCAATGACTGCTGATACCTAAAGCTGGTATTCTTATCCTCAAAGCCCAGCTGAGCCAAATGCGTGACTCACGAGGTTCCATCTAACAGTCTCTCTCTTCAGAAAACCCAGCCTATAAATGAGATTAATTGAAATGAGAAGACTCAGACCGAAACATACAAACAGCCTTAAATAACTGAAAATACACCATGAGCTTGGAAAGTGCAAAGCATTTAATTTTTAAGATCTCTTCTGTGCTTCCACTGGAACCATATGGAGCTTACATTTCCTTATATTCTACACCTACACTATCCTATATTATCATTCACAAGAGAATATAGTGGTCTAATACGTGCACTAGTTCAAAACATAATAGAGCATATTAGCTCTACAGTATGGTATTTTTTTCCGGAACTTACACAATTATGACTGACAGCAAAGGTCATTGAAATGTATTTAGTCATCCTTCTATTTAATTTGCAGTTCCCCCCTCAGGCACTAATTTGTATTTACAATTAAAATGCAGATTTACTAATAACTCTCAAGAAAACAAGACTGTTGGTGAGGCATCAGAATTTCTGTCTCAGTTTTCAGAATTGCAGTCACATCACCATCTTTCTATTTCAGTGTATTTCAAATGCTCAGCAACTACAGAAATTAGACTGCTGCCTTATGCGGAATGTTATAATGTCAGTAATTCATCTAATACCAGGTGCTTGGTGCTTGGTCTCTGAATAGAAGTAAAGGAAGAACCAAGAAACTGGAGGAAAGATTTACTGCCTCTAATATCTCATCTCTCTAGTCAAGTTGCTGTACAGAAGCTAGAATTCATTGAAAATGCAGCCTCGCCTATAAATCTTGGTCCTTTAATACTTTTCAACCATCTTAGGAGTGACACTATCCACTTTTTGGTTCATTGGCCAGGTAGTAAGTGCTCAAACTGTAAGAACACATGACTCATGCCACTCCTGGGGCAAGCCCACAATGCTTATCAACGAGAATTCCCACTGCAGTGGCCCTACAAGGCTGTCAAACACATAATACTCATTTTGGGGATGATATGATCTTGTTACTCCTGTGTACACAGTATATTCAACTATAGTTTCGAAAGTCATGTCCCCAACAACTTTTGCATTGTATAAGGATTTTATATTGCATCAATATATTCTGTCCTATATAGCTTAAGTTTTGTAAAACATGTATTAATTTATTATGTTCAAATATACATGTAGTTTGTATATTAACATTAAAAAGGTTTATCATAGCAGTTTAAAACTGGGCTTTCGTTTAAAATGAAACTTCCTGATTTTCCACGGCTGGGGTTTGTTATGTTTTGTTGGGATTTTTTGTAAAAAAATACTGAATCTTTTAACACTGTTGAATTTGTTTTCAGGGCTGTATTTTTTTTTTTTAAGCAAAGAATAAAAATACATGGAAACTCTTGGTATCGTCGTAGACTCTCTGATACAGATGTTATTTTATGTAATGTGATGTTACTAAGGCTTCCTCCTTTTTTTTTTTCTGGTTGAAAATGCCAGAGCTAGAGCTGAGCAGGAATTGTCCTACACAAAGTACATTGCTGAAAAATTCTAATTAATTAAAAACAGTGCTGAGAATCCATTTCTTAAATGTCTTTTTCCCACTGAGGTAGGAGAACAGTCCCCCTCGCTACCCTTTATTCTCAATTAGGAGGCACAAACAGTCAAGAAAGTCATTCCCTTCCTTCTGACACAGCCCCTTCCAGATGGTAATTCAGCTCACCCCAGTCAGACACCTGTCTGAGGACACAGCAAACCACCTTCAGGAATGTCTGTTTCTCTCGACTGGTCATCAAGGGTAAATAGGGTGACAGGTTCATAGCTCAAGATCTTCTTAAGTTTGGATAGAAATTGCATCTGAAGTGTTTGCTGAAACACGGTGGTTACGGTCAACTTTTCAGGTTCTGCCATACTCTGCCAGCCAAGGATCACAGGTACCACATGATCTGACACCATGGGCTGCCCAGACTCTGCAGCCTGGAGAGCTAACTTGGAAGAGTCAAGTTTCAGAAACGTTACTGAAATGTCCATTTCCCAGGAAGTTATATATATATATATAGAGGTATGTATGTATGTATGTATGTATGTATGTATGTATGTATGTATGTATGTATGTGTGTATATGAATCTATATTACTTTCTCTTAAGACCATGAAAATATCTGAAGCACCAAGCTTTCTTATGAATCAGAAATTCTCAACTCAACAACTCTAGATGGAACCCCGTTTATTTCTGGACTTTGATACTTGAAGATGAGGCATTAAAGTAACACAGCTATTTTAACACCTGTTTTCAATCCAGTTAATAACTTTGCACCTGATACATTCTTCCCCATTAAGTCAAATTTATGCTAATACTGTCCTGATTAGAAAATACTATTTAAAGCTGGTTTATAGGATGATTTGTGAATAAAGTAGGTGTCTAGATTAAATGAATTTCAGCTCTCAGATTATGAACTTCACAAACTATCTATAGGTATCCCTGCAAAACAGTGGAACAGCCTGCAGAATGACAAGCAGTGACAATTAGGGAGAGATTTCTCTGCTGGGTAAATCTTTGCTTTTACTGAACACAGCACAAACATCTAGTATTGAAAACCACAGAACCCCAGTGTTAAAGTCACTTGATGGAAAATTCAGTTAGCCTCCTGAAACTCACTCAATTCTGAAGATACAGGTCTTGAAACACAAGGCATGTACTTAATTAAACAATTCCAAAACTGGATTGCATAGGCTGTGCTCTACAGGGCTTAATGAAAGGAGAAGCAAAGGGCACTGAGCTGACAGGCTCGGCATGACAACTGTATATCTTCTTTTGAAGGAGCAACAGCTCTGGCCTCTCTGCACTACATGTCATGGCATGGTGTGGACAGACTTGACCTCATTCTATAAATCATACTGTATCCTGAAAGACGTCTTTTCTTCCTTTTTTTCCCTCTAAAAACTGCTTCTGGCAATAGCTTCACATCTACAACATTCTGCTACTCTTTAGGATCTCGAAAAAGCAGCAAAGGCACAGAAGGGATACAGTTTTGTCCTCCTTCAATTCATTTGAGCTCTGAGGGAAACACCTAATGAGGTATTTACAGCATGCTGTTTTCAAAGCACTATCTATTAAAATATTAATAACCTATTCATGTCATCCTATGGTGGAGCAGGTGATTTCCTATTTCTAGTACATTACAGAAGCAGAAGTACTTAGAAGGATAATTTTCAGAGCTGAACACAAGAAGCGCATCTTCATGCTCAACAGCTAGAAGATAATATCCCACATCAATCAAGATAGAGCGTCTAGTGTTAAGGCACTAAGGGCAAAAGCACATACTAAACAAGACAGTCTGCCCTTGTGTAGGCTTTCTCAAACACAGGAACTGGATCAGTAGCCACTTTTCATGGGAAGCATCACTGTATTTGTTTTAGAATCAGAGAAACCGATGGACATTAAATTAAACCAATTGCTTAAAGCTATTTGATACCTTCTGGCAATATGGCAGAGAGTTTCAGACTACGTGTAACCTACAGGTCAAGTCTGTCACATAGAAAAGCAACTACTATTTCCTTTTTCTTTCAAAATGGCAATGCTACTGCTTACCTAGCATATGAGATGCAAGTTCATGTCCTTTTCTCTCTCTGCCTATGGCTTTTGCCTTTCTGAAAAGCATCCTGTTTCTTAGAATCCTGGGATAACAGCAGGGAGTAGAAGCTCCCTTTCTTGCTGAAGCTGGTTTTCTCTAAAAAAAAACAAACAAAACCCAAACAATAATTCAAACCACTTTGGGCTAGAGAACAGTTATATGCTTGTAGATAAAGTATTCAGCTAGAAGAAGTCAGTCCTGTTTAATGTCATGTTTAAGCAGCCAGGACTGTTGTGCTTCAGTAACCGAGTCTCTAGGCAAGGGCTGATGGCAAATATCAGGATACAGTAACATTTGTGTTACGCACCTTCTGCTGCAGCAAGTCTTTGTCTTTGGGCACTGTAAGGCAGCTGGAGCTCAATTTTGCCATGCCATTCTGTATTTCTGGTTTTAACGCTTAATGCCTGCTCCAAGTAGGATGCTAAACCCTCTATTGGAATTATGTTTTTATACCATATCCTCATTTTGCAAGCTCATACCCAGTAACTCACTGGCCAGGGGATTCTCCCAGTGTACAGGCAGACCGTAACTCACTATTTCTCTAAGGGAGATCTAAACACATTTTCCCATGTTATGTGCTAGTTTAAGTAGTAATTAACTTGATGTGTAGTATTTTCACTTTTTTTCTGTTGCAACTCTTCCACACTTAGGGGATATTTAATTCACCATTGTCTCTGAGGAAAAAAAAAAGATACAGAAAATGATTCAGTAATTTAGTGGCTGAGAGGGAAAAGACCTGAATTTCCATCTGCCTCACATAAGTATTTTATAGGCTATATATAGGCTTCAGCTCTTTCCAGAAGGGTTGGATTAGAGGCAAAAAAAATACAGCAAGCTAGAATCGATCTGACAAAAAGGATGTTACTGGGGAACAGACTGTGTAACAGAGTAGTCAGCAGCGGCAAAGGGACCCGATACAAAATGGAGGAAGGGGACAATAGAGACGGTATTTTGGAGGGTCAAAATGTAGAGGTGCAGTCATGATCCCAAAAATCAGCCCGGGTTATGACTTCCCCAGAGCATCTCACCACCTACACAAGAGTGAAAAAGCACCAGTTTCCTCACTGTAAGGTCTCTGCTGCCCATACAGCTTTATTTCAGACAGAAACACTCTTGGAGAAACTTCAGAGGGCAAGTTGCGGCTATGGCAGTGTCCATTCAA
>VYZQ01008976.1:0-32176 GCA_013400655.1 Mystacornis crossleyi
GCATTCATGGGGATTATTTCCTGAGGAAGGATAAAATCCTATCTGCTCCCCACAGGCTGCTCTGGTTGGTGCTGTTACCCAGATTCCACAAAAGCGACAGCGAGGGCTGGAATAGAGGCACTTGTCCCTTTACAGGTTCCTCATAAATCGTGACGAGTATTTGATGCCAGGCCGTGGCAGGGTCGTGCCCGAGCCCTGCGGGCAGGGGTTTCTTTGGGGGGAAGCCAAGTGGGGCACATCTGAGGTGGGATTGTTGGCCCTTGGAGCAGCTCCGAGCGCCCCAGCCCCAGCTCGTGGCTTCAGTGTGCAAAATCTGTTTTGTGCAAGGACATCAGCTCCCAGGGGGGTGATAACGTGAGAAATAGCAGCTGTTTCAGAGCAGGATTTCCAATATCCTCCTCACTGGAGATGTCCCTATTGCTTATAAGACATTTTCATTGGAAAAGCTCCAACTGTCAGCAGCAATTTACCCGGTGAGGGTCTGTTATTTTCTGCTCTAATCTGGTTAATGGGGCTTTGTGGAAGCAGGTCCTCAGATGTTTGCTTGATCACTGCTCCCAGCGAGACAGTTCTAGATTTCCATTTTTGGGGGTTTAAAGTTTTTGTACGAACTAAAACTTGGCAAAAATCGCTGGGTCAAAAAGGTGGCTTCTGCCTTAATTCTGTGCCAAAGCATTTGAATCTTACCTAGCACTGGAATTTCAGCTTTAATCCAGATTTATTTGATAATTGACCACAGTTTATTCAAAAATTCATAAACCAGAGGATTGTCTTGCCTGTGAGGTTTGTAACTTTAGGAAAAATTGGTTATGTTTGTTTAGGATTTATCACAAAGCGCACCTGGTTGTATTTCAGGTTTGAACAGTAGAGGCCAACTCCAGAGACAGAGCACTGTTAACTTCTGGTGAGTGGGGCATGGGAGGAGGTGGGGGAAGACATACAAAAATGCAACTGTGATGATTCTCTTGAAATTTGATTTGGACATTTTCAGTCTGTGAAAACATCAACATTCATTGAGTGAGAGCAGCTCAGGACCCTTCCCAGCAGTGAGCATGTG
The DNA here is from genome assembly GCA_013400655.1 of Mystacornis crossleyi. Lineage (NCBI taxonomy): Eukaryota > Metazoa > Chordata > Aves > Passeriformes > Timaliidae > Mystacornis > Mystacornis crossleyi. The sequence goes on from VYZQ01008976.1 coordinate 1,058, forward strand.
TGCCCTTGTAAATCAAAATTAACTGGTGTGCTGGGATCTAATGTGCCAACTGCACATGGCAAGTGACAACACCACTGTGGCTTTATTGCTTGGATGCTTGTAACCTCTAGAGATCTTAATCGAGGCTTCATTGTGCTGTTCATACACTTAATTAAAAAAATCAGTTCAGTCTAGTGTCCTGATTCTGCAAATACCTGCATGTGCTTACCTTCATTAATGAGTGATTTTGCTGGAAATATTCATAAAATTCGTGACATTTGAATATAATAATAAACCAAGCAGATCGAGTACTTGAATATGCCCCAGGGTTGTTGCTGTAAGGCCAGTACTGAAGATGATGTTTTAAGAAGGTTGGATTATTAGTAAATATGTGCTCAGTTGTCACAGCACAATCAGAGGAGCTGCACCCTCTGCTCTGCATTTATATCCAGGCGCCCCAGTCACTTTGGATTTTCCTCTCGATGTGATGTGACAGACTGTGACTGACACTGGCTAACAGTGAAAGTGATCATTGCCCAGGAGTCCTGACTGGCAACCCAGGGAGAGAAAAGTAGTTTTCTGAAAGAAGCCTGGTGGAAGGATCTTAAAATAATAAAAAAAGCACAGGGGAGGAGTATTTAGCTTTTAATAGAAAGGAATTCCCACATGTAGCAGACTTTTTTATAGAAGATATGTAAATGAAGTACTAAAAGCCTCTCTACCACACTGGTTTTATTCAGATTGCAGGCACACAGATGCTGCTGTGCCTGACTTTAGCTGTTATGTCCATAATACCAAAACAAGATGATTGGATTGAGGCACCCAGGCTGTTTGTACAGAACACATTTAAATTAATTTAGAAATGGTGGTTTTCATTGAGATGGACTAAGTTAATAGTTTTCTTGGATATTTGTTATTATTTGTTAGGCTTTTCCCTGCTGTTGGACATTATGCAAACTCCCATTTTAAACAGTTTCTTTGCATGTTGTTTTCCCCTGTAGCCTAAACAAGAACATAAAATTGCTGCTATGCTTCTAATCCTGGTGACAGCACATTATAAAAAATATCTCCTGATCTCAGACATCATTAACTGTGATTAAAATAACTGGCAGTGGTTTGATGAGCAGCTATAAAGGGGTGTGTTTAACTGCCTTCTCAACCTTTCGTTCTTCTAACAGGACACTTAGATCAAATTCAGTATCAGTGGAACCTCAATTATGTGGTTTCAGGTAAGACGAAATAAAGATGATCACAGCTTGCATTAATTTACAGAGAGAGCTTGGAAGACGCCATAGGAATCTTTATTTGACGTTTGAACAGGATTTTTTTCTTGTGTAGACAAAGGAGTTGCATTTGAGATGAGCTCGGTTCTGTGTGGATGATGGAGGGAATAACTCTGCACATTGGTTTGTGGCAATTTAATTCAGGGTGATTCAAGGTCTGGCTTTAGTCAGTTCCTACAGGGAACTGTAGGATGAATTCTGGATTTACACAGTCAGTAGTAACCAGGCCTGTATCTTTCTACCAGCTGGATGCTGGGAGTGCTGTAGAAGCTCTTCCTGAAGGAGCTTTAGTTAGAATCTCATCTCACTGCCCCAGGCTGTGTGGAAAACATCCAGCAATGGCAGAGCTGGGTCATCGTTTGGTTCAGCTACGTGTCAGAGATGTATCTGAGAAGCAAGAATTAAACACAGAGCTTGTATGTGTGCTTGAAAAGGAGTGTCACCTCCTTCTTTCTTTGCTTTGGTGCCACTGGCAGTGGCAGGGTAAAGGCACAGAGAGGTTTTGGCTGTTGGCACTGCAGAGCTCACCCCAGCCTGAAGCAGGTTCTGGGCTATGGAATCTTTCCCAGATTCCACAGGCACCTTTGTTCCACCTGCTCTTCACTGGGGCAAATCCATCTGCCAGCGAGGCAGGTTTGTTGATCAGCCTTTAATGTTTTGCAGAGGTGGCCAGCCTGAAAAAGCCCCAATTAATTGTTGTGCTGTTTTCCTTAGTGGGGGCTGTGTGTGAGAACACCCAGTCTCGGGAGAAGGGTTTGATGCCCCTTGTCAGCTCTGGTCTGATCCATCACAAGATGAAGGTTCATCCTGTGGAACAAAGGGGGCTTGAGGTCTCCTGCTGCTCCTGTGCCTGTCTGGAGCTAAATCTCCCTCAGGAGCCTGGCAGGGCCCATGCTGCTCTCATGTCACTGATGCTCCAGCAGTGACACATCTGAAACAACAAAGGCCTGGATCTATTTGGACCAGTTAAGAACTTGGCAGGACTAAGTGCTAAAGTCAGGACCTACCTGAAAATAATAGTAGTTGGGGGGAGAGAATCTGTGCTCTGCTAGGAGTCTTTGAGCACTGAACTTGCTTAAATCGTGCTCTGAAGGCAGCAGAGCATAAAAGAGTTTGTGTGTGAGTCTATATATGGATTTCCCAAGATCTCGAATCTCGAGAATTTAAAGCATCTGAATCTTTCATTATCTCAGCTCTGGTAAAATATGAAGGCTTTTTATGCTGTGGCACAGTGGTATTTTATTATAATTTATTTTTCAGTAGGCCCCAAGAAGCAGAGGAATTACTTTCAAGCAGTCTAATTTATAGTCTAATATTTATATGGGACTGATTCACAAGTAATTAGGTATCTGTGCTTGTATTGAATTTCCTTTTAAAGAGCAATAACTTAAGTCTATAGAAAATGCTATGGGATTCCACCCATTCCAAAGCCTGAAAGTGTTTGTTTTTTCAAAGTAAACAATGGATGGCACTCATTTCCCTGCATGTAAAACAGTGAAAAAGCCTCTGTCTTTTTTGGATGCAGAAGAACACAGTGTCACTCTTTTAATGTCCAGCAGTCATATTCCAAGGCTGATGATCCCAACACTAACTGGATGGTTTGGTGCCTCTTTGATAAGTTGAATTCTCTAGAAAAAGTGAATTTGAAGTTCCTTAAACCTAGCCCTGGGAATTTTTTTCCCCCTCAAAGTCATAGAATTCACAGACTTCTCTTGTGACTGCTGTGTGCTTGACAGAGTTTCCTTAAAAATGGCAAAATGGGAGCAAGAGAGGTAGGAGAGGTAAAAATCGAGGAAAACAAGAAGGCACTTTTTAATCACTCTTCAAATTCTTGCTACAGCAAATTGCAGGTGAGCTGAGCAGGTTTGGTAGGAGGCATTTTCCTCATTTCCCAGACATTTCCTCCCCACCATGTCCTTGTAATGGGAACCAGTTCTGCCCCACGGCCAATTCTCTGGTGGCACATGAGCCTTCCCCTGGGCAGGTGGCACCATGGCATTGCCAAATGTGCTGCTGGCAGGGGGAAATAAATAAAGACTGGATGCATCAGGATGGTCTGGGCAAGCTCTCCAGAGACAAAGGACACCAGGGTCATGATGTCATTCACTTCCCAAACTCTCTTTTCTTTTGGTAATGGAAGGGTTATTTTCTTTTGTTTTATCAGCTTTACCTGACATCAATTAAACTGCTGACTAAAAGCTGTGTTTTGGAAGGGGAAAATGGGGACTTTCAGAGGGAGAGCAGGGATTTAAAACCAAAATTGCAATGTTTCTTTTCTAATGAAGTTCAAAGTGTTTTCTCAAAGGTCCATAAGTACAATAATTTGGATCCTCCTGTATAGAGGGAGATGGTGCTGGATCTTCTTGGTTTTGAAAAGCATTCAGTGGATGGAATTAGTGGGCATTTGGACAGGATTTGTACACTGTGGCTCTTCCCCTTAATAGCAATAAGATAAAGTAGGGATGACTTAAAAACTTAACTTGGGCTTGGAGAAATTTAGCAGAATTTGGACAATGTTGAGAATGAGATTCCAGAATCTCAAATATATGTTAGGACAACTTGGATAACAAGCAAATCAAGGCCTGCTTAATGTTTAAGTACTTTTCCCAAACAGCAGTGAGTTTAAGCTTGTGCACAAGTGTGAATTTGCAGAAAATTATCAGAATTTCAGAACTGAGCACAGTTAGGTCTGTTAAGAGCCCCCTCACCATGGGGAGCTGTTTGGGGGTATTGGATAATTGCTGGGGTTCTCGGGTTAGTGTTAATATTTGTCTTTATGGACATCTGGATATTTTCATATTAACTTTTTATAAGGATCTTTTTAAGGGTGTGTCTATGTATAATTATGTAGCCCTGTAGCCTATACAGGATTATTTTATCCAAATTGGACATAGATGCTGTTCTGAATATTTTAGCTTCACCTTGAGCACTGAAAGTGCTTGGGTGTAGTTATATAAATCAGCTAATAAACTGTTTGCTTTTAAGAACTGGCTGAAGAGATTGTAGATTTGTGGAAACATGTATTAGGAAAAAAGAGAAAACTAGCAAACCCCCTGCTTGCTGGAAGCAAGAGTGAACTGATGTGTGAATAGCTGATTTTTCCCCCACACTTATTTCAAAATTACATGATTGCTACACTTGGCTTGTGAATTACCAGAGCAAGTAATAGTCTGCATCCAGTTGGAGTTATAATAATATAAAATGCCCCACTGAACACCTGTTTGAATTATTGCAGTGGTTTAGAAGCCTGTGGAGAATTTCCCAGGCTGTTCTGTGCAGTCACTGCCTGGCAAACCTGGCTGGGGCAGTGCCTGAGGTCCGGGAGCCTCTGCTGCTGCTGTGTGTGATGTGTGAGGGTGCTGCAGTGTGAAATTCCCAGCTCTTCCTGGAGCTGTCTGCGGGGAAGCAAAGAGAACTTGGTGCCTTCACTTCTCCTGTAAAGATTGCAGCGAACAGGAAAATGCTGCTTTGCATCTGTGAACTGAGGTTTTTAAACTCCACATTGCTGTGCTGTGATTTTTGGGCTTGTGGTGTTGGGAGAGTGAGATCTGGAAGACCGGCCTTGACAGGCATTTGCCCAGCAATTACAAATTTGTTATTAAGTGAGCGATCCCAATCAAGTCCCTGCTCCGATTCATATTTAATGTGAGATTTTAGAAAACAGAGCTGAGGAGGGACAAACCCTCAAGCGGTTGAGTGGGAGATAAAAGTGCCACTGGTGCTGAGGAGACTTTGCCTCGCTAGAGTCCCGCTGTACCTGTCTGTGGGAATGTCACTGATGAGGTGAGGTAGAGGAAGGGCTGGGTTGCAGTCACGGAGGGGTGGTTCTGTGTCCTGACGGTGGGTTTGTACCTTCGAGGTGATTTAATCCCTCTGGCAGAGCCAGCTGCAGGAATGAAGCCAATGTAATTAAGCATCCCAGGGCTGTATTTCTTACATAATCATCTGACTCTGCAGTGACTCCAGAGCTCTCGTTACCTACAAGCTTTATTTCAGCACTGAGGGTTCCTTCTGAGGTGAAAAACACTGCTGTGCTCCCTGCAGAAATCTGATCTGAAGGCTTGGGCAGGGTCTGAGTGCATCACCTCGGTTGCTGTGGCTGTGAGCGGCACAGCAGGATTGCTGGGGGCCACTTCCCTGGTGCCAGTCCCTCGTGGGGCACCAGGGATGGGCCACGTCATTTGGGTGAGGTTACAGTGAGAGCCCTCCTGGCTGTGTGCATCAGTCTTAGCAGCTGGAAGCGTTTCAATGGTTTAATATCCTTTTGTGCTACTGCATCTTAAGTAAGAAGCTGAGCCAGGTGAGCTATTTCACTCTTGTTTTTATTACTTGTACCTTTGCGCCCCTAGAAACTGATGGAAATGAGTTCTGTACAGGGCACTCTTTAATTCAACAAAAACTTCTGTATCAGTCCTTGTGAAAGCTGCTTGAGAACATTTCTGTCAGGACTGGGGCTTGGAGTTTGTGACTGGTTTACTTTTACAGCCCCTTATATCAAGTTATAGTCGTGCTTTCATTGAGTATTTAATGTATTTTTGATTCTCCTGACTCAAAAGATAAACTCTAACAAAAAAATGTTATTCTTGTTACTCAAAATATTCCTTGTATTTAACAAGGCTTCTTATATAAAATTTTTTCCGTGGGTGTGAGAAAAGAGTGATGATCTTCTTTTTTAAAGATCTGTTAACTTCTTTTGGAGTAAATATTTTGATTTTGCAAAATTGCCATGATGCCAGAGATTCTTCTTGCTGAACACAGAGCAGCCAGTGGCTGATCAGCAAGATTCAGCAGGGCTGTTTAATGAGGGGTGAAGACAATACAAATGCAAATCCAGGGAACAGTTGCTTTTTCACAGTTGGTAGGCTGTGTTGCAGGTGCATTTTCTTAATGAAGGTTAATTTGTCTCATATTTTAACCTGACAATACTTGGCGTTGTTAGTACATAGCCTTGCTTAAAGAGGCAAGGGGAAGGTTTTCTTAGGGAAGGTTGGGTATTTGATTTCAAGTGTGCTGAATATTAGCTGGAGTTATTCAGAAAAGTCCTATTAGATTTTTATGAGAGAAAGGGCCTTTTGATTATTTTGACAGATTGGAGCAAGGCCAAAATCAGCTCTTTTCCTTGGAATTAAATCTTGAAAGGCTGAGATAAAATGGAATAGATGGTGCTGACCAAGATTTACTGAGGGAGAACCAGAACCAGAGGCAGGCTTGACTAGCACAGCAAGTAATAAAAAGGCCTTGGACACCTCCTGTCACATTAAACCCAGAGTAAGAGCCACTGGCCTGGCTTGGGCTGGCCAAAATCACCTTATAAAGTTTACTGTGTAACTGTAAAAAAAAAGAGAAAAATTACCCTGGGCATAGGCAAAAGAAAAAGCTTTTCTGCAGTTGCTTATTAAGCATCATGTGTAAATTATCCATTGTTATCCTACTGTACCTCAAAGCCTTTTAAATCTCCCCTGCCTCTTGTATCGACTTGTTTTCGTCCAATATGAGCTCTCATGAATGCTGGATGCTGAAGGACTGGCTTAGAAATCAATTCCAGCTTCTGAAATATTACCTCTATGCCAGTGACTTCTGCTTCAGGGAATCTAGTTCAATATCCTATCTTACACCCATATAGATGACTCCTTTAGCTTTCTTGTTTCTGGAACATGCAAAGGGATATTTCTACCATTGCAAAGTAAATAACACCAGAAATCAATGTGTGAAAAGGGTCTGTGATATCTCTGGCAGTGGTCAAAGGAATTTGGAGTTTTTCCCCCTCACTTCAGGTTTGATCCCAGTGATAATAACTGAAAGCACCATTGCCATGATATTTATACAATAAACCAATGACCTTGGTTTATTGTACCAAATAAAACCAAACCAAACCTTTAGTTTGGTCCCTAATAGATTCTCATGGAAGAAAAAGCAGCATAATCTGGCATCTGAGTTGAAAGTCTCAGTGAGATGTTGCATCCACTGGCATTTTCGTGTTGCTGCTCTTGCACAGATACAGAATCGCTAAAAGGATTTCTGTATTAAAAAGATGCTTATCTCATTCAACTGCTGAGGTCACTTCAGAAGTAGGTTTTAATAAGAAATTGCCTACATAGTAGAATAAAATTAGATTAGAATCGTAGGGGATACCACTGAGGGGTAGTTTGCTACACGTTGCTCATGGTGAGGTGCAGTGTTATTGCAGGATAAAATTGTGGAAAAGAGATTTGGGTATTTGCCAAGGGGTGTACTTAATTCATGTGACAAATTTCTTTTTTGGCCTCTCAGAAGTGTTTTTGAAAATGATCCCGCAGTTGCATCGAGGGTTTGGTTTGAGCAGTACCTTTGGCATTTATATCTGCATCTACACCTATGTGTGTGTTCCATCAGTGGGAATTACAGTCAGCCTTACTCGAGGAATCCTTTGGAGAAGATGATGTTCAAATGTTTAAATTAACAACCCAAGGCCTCAGTTAGACTGAAAAAAATCAAGACAGCTCCTGGGCAGAGTCAGAGCTTGTATGAAAATTGAGGATAAAGGGAGTTTTGATCAGTTGCAGGGATTAAGGAAAAGGAAGCAGTTTAACAAGGTGGGACTTTGGAAATGCAGGTATTTCAGAGCCTCTCTTTTCAAAAGAAATTCCTGGTTCCAGAGTTAGAGCTCCTCTCTCACCTCACAGACGCAGGTCCTGCAGCATCCTCATGGCCACACAAACCGGAAGGTTTAAAACGTTTCGAGACAGCGGAGTGTGAAGCTGACTTGCATTGCAACAGCAGCTATTGATCAATCCAAATTTAACCTAAAAACCCCAATAAGGGAGAGCAGCAATGCCTGCAGTGAGTTAAGAACAGTCCCTGTGAGGGCAGCTCTGGTGTGCCAGGGACGGCTGCAGAGCTGAGTGCTCAGGCCTGGAGGGACTCAGGGACCTGCAGGGACGACCCCAGAGCCAAAGGCTGGCCCCAGAGGGGCACAGCAGCGAGGCTGGATGGACAGACAGGGTGTTTACATGAGGAATCAGCAGCTTTACAGGAGCTGGTTTTGCACTCCCGGGTGCTGTGATAGGTTAATTTATTTCTGTCTAGTCAGGGCAATGATAGACACAAATCTCACTTCTGACCGAAACCAAATAAAATCATTACTCCCCTACAGCAGCTGGGGTGCTGACAATACTTTAAAGAAGCGTATCCATCAAGAGTGGAGCTCTAAAATCAGCTCAGGATGAGGTGCTGCTCAGAAGGGTGCTGGACTTCCAAATCAAATACAAATACTCTGCTTCTGATTTAAATAGTTGTGTAATAAGTGAGGTGATTCTTTAGGTACTCAGTTTCACCTGGCTTTGAGAAAAGAGGTCTGTTTCCTTTCTCCTTTACTTTGAAGGTATAAAATTCCACTTCGATGTACCATATCTGTGTTCTTGAAAGGTGTGCTCTTATTGTATCATATTTTATGGGCATAAATAATGGTGCTTCTGGTGCTGAACATAAACCTAATATTTGATGTTATGCATTTTTAAGCTACAAACTTTTTTATTTGGATTAAATTGTTGATAAACTTGCTGGTGAATAGTTATTACCTTTTTTTAGTAGTAAATTCCCAGAGCTTATTTGAGGTATGATTAAACAGCACATATTCCACACTAAACTGCCCTACTGCTCATAATCTGGTTTATTTTGATTAAATGCAGTGTCAAGGTTTCTCATTAAGCAAAGTTCTGTCTTTCTGAATGACTCCCTGTGTCGCTGCTTCCTTCAGCTCTCTGTAGGGAGCTCAGGTGAGCCTGGGCAAGCAGTGAGGATGGTATCTGTTATCAGACACCTGCCTGTCCCATTACCGCTGTCCATTCTCGTGGCCCCATCCCTTACAGAAAACTCCAGTGCTTTCATTAACCCTTTTGGGGAAGGTGTGATCGTTAGTTAGCTCAAAATAATAAGCCTTGGAAGTTTTCATAAACATAAGACCACAGAGGAAATCGTGCATTTGCACTTGCAAGTTCTCTTTAGAAAATAAGGTTGGACAGGGCTTGGAGCACCCTGGGATAGTGAGAAGTGTCCCTGCCCGTGGCAGAGGGTGGGATGAGCTGCAAGATTCCTTCCTGCCCAGACCATTCCAGGATTCTGTGACTCTACAAGCTCTTGGGAAGCAGACTCTCATTTTCCTCCTGGCATGTCCAGCGTGGCCGCAATGGGAGTTGATGTTCTGGTGGGGAACTCCTGACCAGCTCTTCTCAGGCTGGTGGGAGGGTGTCTCTGAGCCTGGCCACTGCAGTGTGCCTCTTGTTTGCCTGCTGAATTCGCACAAACCCGAGGAGCGTTCTGGCTGGTGCTTTCCAGAGTGTGATGCTCTGCATTTTCACACACTGCAAAAGGACGACTCTGGCACAGCTTCAGCCCGCCCTATGCAGTGGGGGAGACGAAGGCTGTAAATCTCCTGGATGACAAAACATAAAATCTGCATGGAGCATCTAATCTCTCCTGTTCCGACTGATAAAAAAGAAGTGTCACTGGTGGGTGGTAAATTAGGATGCAGCACAAAAGTTTTACCTGGAGGTGCTAAATCATTTAACTGTATCAGACTCGTAGGAGTGTCTTTGTTAATGACTACAGAGAGGATTATCTGCATTGGGGTGGGGAAGAACTCGGGAAGGTCAGCATCTGCCGAGCCTTTCCTGTATAAATAATGGCCTCTGCAGATCCTCGTGGATTACTGTTGTCATTTTTGTGATTACACAGTTTTTCATCAGGATATTGGCAAGGAGTTGGGCAGTGTGGCAGTGCTGCACACCTTGAACAGCCAGGCAGTGCACGTGAGTGGGCAAAGAAGGGCTGGCTTCCCTGGCTGGGGGTGGGGAAACAGGGGATTTTTGTTTAGATTTCCTGAATAGACAACTGAAATCACTGAGCTGTGTAAATGGATGCTTCACCCACACATCGGAGCCTTTGTGATGAAGCTTATTCTGGAAATTCTGCTGGATGCCCTCTGATTTATATATAAAAATATAAATTTCATCTTCTCTAACTTTGTAGTCTCAAATACATTGAAAGGTGCTGGTGTTTATGACCAGTGTCACAAGGCAAGCCCCGGAGCCCTTGCTGTGCCTGCAGATGCACAGGTGCCTGTACGTGCAACACACTGCGGAAGCCTGCAGGCCTGACTCTCAGTAGATTTTGCTTATAATTCTCCCTCTTCACTTGAAAATCGAGTTGTAGGAGTTGCCCTTGCAATCGCATGGAAATCCTCGCTGCAACAGACTGTTCCCTGCTGAGCCCGGGCTGCGGGAGTGACAGTCAAGCAGGTGGCGAGCGTGCTGTGGCTGGGAGGATTTAGGCAAAAGATGGATTATGTGTTTCATTGAAATTTTAAGCTCTTCCTCCCTTCTCTTCTTTCAGAAGCTGGAAAGATCAGATGGATCCTAAAACTAAAATCTTTAAGTGTGCAGCTGAAAATCTCTGCCTCAGATCACCAGTGTGCTTTTGTTTGTGTTTTACAAAGCGCTCTGTTAAAACCAGAAATTCAGCTTTAGGAACACTGAGGAGGAAATGTCCTTTGTAAAACAAATAAGCGTGTACAGAGGTTTGTTTGTGTTTTGGGCTGCAATTAGACCACAGCAACTGAGGAGGAGTAACCCAAGCGTTTTCCAGAATCTGATAGAGATTGGCCTATGCAGAATGAAAGAGCTCTTCTGCAGGCTGGCACTCTGGAAGAAGCTGCACAGGTTAATGGTATTCCAGACCCTTCTGAGTTTGCCACTACTGGCTGAGTTAACTTAGGCCTTGATTATCAAAGCAGCTCACAGTGCTGGCCTAACTCTGCTCCTGCTGAAGTCAGAAGGGGTTGGGGTGAGGAAAAATCCAGGTGGCCTTTGGAAACACTGCTGGACTCTGGGTGCCTCTCTCCAACCTGGGAAAGGGAAACTGTGCTCTGTGAGAGGCAGGAAACTTGGAATTGTTTGGATAAAATGTTAGAGAACAGCTCTGCTGAGAAGAGATGGTAGGTTCTCCTTAGCCATCTCAGCAGAGAAAATATTCCTGTTTATTCCAGTATTGGTGTGCATTGGAGTTCCCAAGATAATTTTTCAGAGTTATTTTAATTGACTCTGGGAACAGGGGAGTAAATATTATCAGATCTTTGGAGTTGTTTACTTGCTGAAAGAAAGGCTGACAGAAATGGTGGAAAAGCTGGGCTTCATCCCAGGTGTTGCCTCTTCCAAGCCCCCAAAGATGTACGTAACCAGCCTGGGAGTACGGAATGAAACTCTGGACAGCAATATTGCCGTGTTGCAATGCAACTGCAGCAGTGCAGAGTCTCAACTCTGCGGGGTTTGTGAGCTGTTTGTGGTGAGGAATCAGGCAGCCAATGCCTTATGAGATGTCTTTGTTGCTGCAAAGGGAGAGAGAAAGTGAACTGCTTCCCCTGCTGCCCAGTGAGGGTGAGAGATGCTGGAACTCTGCCCGGGAGGCGTCAAGGATGGAGCAGAAGGGTCATCCCGTGGGAGCTGTGGCTTGGGCCACCTCCAAACACGCTCTAAGCAAACACAGTTTGTCAAAAGCATGGCCGGGGTTCTTGTGCACAGATCTTAACTTAATTTGGGGTTGGCAGCGGTGTCCCAGCAAGAGGGTTTCACTTGGGATCAATAGGAAAGGTTCAGATTGCTTTGGGGGCATCTTGCTGCAGAGGAGGTTAAAAGCTGTGTCTGTCAACGAAGTTGATTGAGAGAATCACAGAAAGTGGAATTTTATATATACAAAGCACTGTGTTTGCTTCAATTCTTTCAGGCATTTCTGCTATCCATTTTTAATAAAGAAATTAATAAAATCTCAAGACTAGAAATATTTCCTTGTAAGTGCGCTTGTTTAGCAAGGGAATGTGAGAGCTACAAGGAAAGCAAAAGTACTTCAGGATCCCATATCATATCTTCCCCTTCTTAGTCCCCTTTGTTTTTCCATTTGTCTTGGGATGGGAGATCCTCATATCTTTTGTGGAATGAGGGGAAAGAAATTATCACCTCCCAAATAACCAGTCAGTGCCAGGTCAGGATGATCCTGCCACTTCGTGTTGGTATCATTCCTGAAACACAGAAGCAGTGGACGTGGGGCTGTCCTTGGCAGATGGGTTTGTCTGTGGCATCCAGCTGAATCCTGGCCTTCCCTGACCCTCCTTGCCCAGCAGCAGCCTCGGTGTTCCCCAGCAGGCACAAGGGCCACTGCCAAGCCAGGGCAGGGATTTTTCCAGCACTGGCAGCTGGAGGGTTCCTGGCCTGCCTTTGGCAGCTGAGCTGATGCCCCAGGGAGGTTTTTGGGGCTGCTCGAGGGCGGTGTTGGCCCCCAGAGCTCTGCTGTGGTTTCTGGTTCAAATACCCCACTTTGGTGGTGTGGCTGTGCTCTGTGCCTTGTGGCACGATTTCAGTGAAAGATCTGTCAGCATTTTCAGGAGAAGGTGTTAATTTCAGGCACTTAAAACTCAGCAATAAAAGCTGCTTCAAGCAGGAACACAAAATACAAGTGCTTAGTGGTGGTGTTAATATTTATGCCCAATCTTTCAGAACAGCGGTTTAACAATTTAAAAGAGATTTCAGCTTAACTCTCCTCTCTGACTGCACTTCAGAAGGTGGATTTCCTTACTGGCCATATGGGCACCAGGTACATTTTACACGAAGGATGACAATTTGCCTGCAGGGGACAGTCATTTCTGAGGCAGCTGAGCATCCAAAATTATGGGTGCCAGCAGCAGTAACCAACAATTTGGTGTTAAAACTCCTCACAGCTTCCAGCACCACAGGAACTCCCCTTGTGGCTGAGTGAGGATCCTTGGGGAAAAAAACCCCCAAAACCACCAACACATGCTGCATGGAATAAATCCCTTGCTCTTCCTTTTTTAACTCCAGTGAGTTTGGCTGAGACTTCCAACACATTTGCTTTCTTTGGGAGCTTGCCAAAGGTTTCTGTACTTATTCTTTAGTTTGCATCACATTCTCCAAGTTGTAATGCTGATTGGGTGTCTTTTCATGTCAAAACTAGTTTTTTATACTTCAAAAAAAGACAATCTGGTTTTTTTTTTTTTTTTAGTCTCTTGCCATTTTGAAGCAAATGGCAGCAGTCAATCTCTGAGAGTGAGTTTGCTGGGCAGAACCTCTGCTGTTCTCCAGCACAGCTATCGAGATTTAACTCAGCAAAGGAGCTCTGTGGAAGATGCCTTCTTCATCCTAAAGTCTTACAAGCATAAAGTATCTTTCCAGCTTGACCATTATTTCATATTCCTGGCAGCAGCTCCTGAGTTTCGAGCACAGCAGGGTGTGGGTGAGGTGATGCTCAGTTGTTTCTCAGGGGTAGCACTGTGGTCAGAGCTGAGACTGAGACACGGGGAAAGAGCTCAGCTCACGAGTGGTGTCCCTGACCCATTCCCAGTCAGAGTGCCAGAACCAAGGGTGCTCTGGCTGAATTGGGGTGATGGTTTCCCTTGGAGCTGCCTGGGCACTAGCACTGAGTGTAAGGGCCCCCTGCTCATGACCTGCTTTGCCTGGACCATCTGGGTGTGTCTTGGCTCTGGTTTTCCATCACAGCTTCCAGCTTTGCCGATGAATATTTGGGATAACCTCAGAACCACGCAGGACTGTGGGTTTGTAGACCCATGTCTTGTGTTAGAGAAGCCCCATGGGTGTGTTCTGGCTCTAGTGGGATCACCTGCACAGACCTGTGGGGTGTTTGGTGTTTTGGAGCTTGCTCTTACAGCTGCATGGCCTCTACCAAAACTGGGGCTGGAAAAATATCCTGCAACCCTGTCTCTTTCAATATTTCCCTGAACTGCTTGGCACACTCCTTTCTCTTTACCCTTCCTGTGCAGTAAATCTTGCTCTTGCTGACAGGCCTGGTAATTGCCTTATGTAGAATGAAAGTCTTCCATTCTCTTTGTTTTCATAGTATGCAACCTTCCCCCGTGAAGTTTAAAAGGACAGAAAAATTCATGGTGTTTGCAGTAAGAGCATGTTTTATGTAGCAGAGACAGAAAATGCTGCCCTGATATGGAGATGTCAGGGGCACAGGCCTGTACCTAAGGCAGTAAATATTTCTTTTATTTCTTATTCCACTTTATTCTGGTTGCTATTAATTTTAAACTTTTCTTGGCATTTGCAGCAATAAAAAGGATAAAATCTTGAGGCTTTGTTCTTCTCCTCCTGAACCAAGCCTTCAAAAGAGACTCAAATGGGACTTGGGCTTATTCTGTTTTCAGAGACAGCTGGGAACTCTTACAAATATATGTGAGTGTTGGAACACCGCTGCCTTGGGGCTGAAGGCATTATCTGTTCCTGATGAACTCCACACAGAACATGTGCAGTGGGGATGAATGGAGACAAATGTCTAAAATCACCACATAAAACAATAAAATCTATCTCCCAAGCCCTTGTGATGCTGGCCAACTGTGGTCCTCAGGCTGCTTGGTGGGTTTCAGTGCACCCTCAGATGTGCAGCAGCTAAAGGATGTGCCTTTGGCTCAGCCCTCAGTGCACAGGATGTGCCTCCAGGGTGTGGCCTGAACGTGGAGAGGGCTCTGCTGTGCCTTGTGCTGTCCAGCACCCCAATTCCCCCTCTCACACCAGGGCTCTCTCCGTTCCAGGAGATGGGGGGCACAAGGTTCAACTCCTGTTCTGTGATGATTCACTTAAAACTTGTCCTGGCTTTGGCAGATCAGCCTCAGAGCACCCAGGGGAAACAATGACACGTTTGCTGCTCTGGATCTTGTGCATGTCAGGATCCCAAAGACTTTACAAGCTGAGCTCAGATTAAGGAGTATGTGGTGCTTGGCAGCGGGGTGTAGGGCTGGAAGATAAACTCAGTTGTATATAACTGCCAGATGAGTTTCCACAGACTTTGATTTCATCACTACAGTATTGACAGGAGGTTTAGCTGTGTTATTTGGGTCCCAGACTGGAACAGGCATTGTCATGTTAATGGAAGGCATCCCACAGCAAGTTCTGCCCTGGCTCACAGTCTGAGCAGCCAAGAAATAACAATTCCTTGCTTGACCCAGGCTGGTCATGAAATTTGGCTTGCTGGAACAGGAAAGGCTCTGTGTTCAATTTTTTTGGTGATGTGAGAGGCTGTGAGAACCCTGCACTGCTCAGGGCTTGCCACATGAGCCCACTCTGACCTGCAGTGTGGGCACAGTGCTAAATGCTGACCCTGCCCTCAGAAGCTACGAATGAGACCAGTTCTGTGTTGTTAATCCCATACCACTGTATGAAGTTCAGCCCTGTAAATAAATATTTGTTATATAATTATGTGATGTTGACGAATGTGAGCAACTTGGGCTAGTGGAAGGTTCCCTGCCTGTGATGAGATGATCTCTGAGGCCCCTTCCAGCCCAAACCATTCTGTGATTCTACTGTCAAAGTTTTCAAGAGACCTTTAGCCAAGATGCTGCTCCATGATGTCTTGGGGAGAATGATTCCTTTGGAGCATTCCTCTTTCTGAAGTGAGATTTCCATTCTGTTCTGTATAAATAAGCATGGAAATGCTCACCCTTTTTTCTGATATTACAACAAAGAGGATTTATATGTGAAATAAATCTTTGTAAATCTTTGCAAGGGTACCTAAATTATTTATGGGGGTTTTAGTTTGGTTTGCATGCCATATTGCTCTCTTGTGTTAAACACTTTATTCACCACCCAGCTTTTCACATTAATCACTGCAGGATGTGCTCAGTTATCCCTGCTCAAGAGCCATCTATTACATTCCAGTGGCCACAGCCAAATGGTCTAATTTTTCTGTTGGTTGTTCTAGCCAATGGTTCATAAACTCGTGGCTGTTATTACAGTAGCAAAGATGTTTTGTTTTATCACACTGGTGCATTTGTTATTTCCATGGTTTTGTCATTTTCTTCTCTCCTTTTGTAGAAGAAATCATGATTGAAATGGGGGATTGTTCACTGAGCTTTGCTCAGTGGGTGTGGGCCCTGCCCTGAATTTCTTTGTCTCTTTTTGTGTAAATAGGCCCCAGTATTTCAGCTTAGGCTGTTTTCCAAACCAGGTGATGACTGCTCTTTTGGGAGCGCGTCCAAAACCTTACAGACATTGCAACCTTTTCTCATTTGGATTGGGAAAAAAAATAACCTTGACAGACTCACATCTTTTACGGTGTTATTGGCACAGAAGTGGGAGACTGATGCAGGTGACCTCAGCTGGCTGGGATGAGCTGCATTAGCATTGGCCCCAGTCCCTAAACGTGGCCTGTCTCTGTCACCGAGCCACTGAAATGTTCAGTGTCTGTGCAGCTCTGCCCGAGTCTGCCTCAGTATCTGTAAATACCTTGTCCAACATTTAGGGAAGTCCTCCTGTGGACATGTCCCCCTGCTTTATTACAAACAATAAACGCTGCGTTAATTTGTATGTACACAACAAGGCTTCATTGTGCTTGTATGAACGTGAACTCCTAGAGATGATTAACAGGATGAGGATGTGCAAATGATGAGGTTTTGGAGTTGTATTTTCCTCACGTACAGCTGACGATGTCTTTGAGGCTATTTTGATAATTTCTTGGGAGACTGAATTCCTTATCTTAGTGAATCTGAGCTGTGGGACCTTAAGAATAGAGCAGGCTCGTCCTGGTGCTTCTCTTCCCTGGTGCTTCTCCTCAGCTGCCACGTGCGGCGCGAAGCTCGTGCCACCTCAGGTCCCCTCTCAGCAGTGCAGGGCCTGTCTGATAACCACAGGCACAAATCAAACACAACTTTGGTAGGAACAGCCAAAATGGTGCATTAAAAATACATGAGCACAGATGGCTGTGGAGTAAGAAAGTCACAGCTGTTTGCTCTCTTATGATTCTCAGGAACGTGTTTTTAGCTAAGGTGCCTGAACCACCTAAAAATAAGGGAGGGGGGGAGGCCAGGAACCCTCCTGCCTTTAGGAGGAAAGCACAACAGGAACCTTGTTCTGCTGCAGTTCATGGGGGTGATGCCCTAATCCATAAAGCACAGCCATGTGTTCAGATCCCAAAGGGGCATAATTATTTCATGATAACAGTTCTCCCCAGAGTGGCCTTACTGGTATTTTAAAAAGCAATTATTGTGGAGAAAACCTATATTTTTGGTGCTGACAGTTTTAAGAATATCGAACAGTAGTTGCAGCTGAGATAGTGATTCACAGAGATTAATGCAGCTCTTCAGACGTCCCTCTTTCCAAGCCAGAGGAGCCAGGGGGAAAGAAGAAATTCTTTACATAAACAGTTGTAAAAGTATAGAACTTTTAGCACTCTCGTACAAACACCAGCAGTTGTCAGGTCCAAAGAGAAATTATTCTTATTTTTCTTTCAAGAGACCAAACTGTGGAGTTCTTTGATCCAAATCTCTGCATTGGTGCTCGCCCAGGTTTTTCCAGGTGCTCTGGGAAGGCTGGGAGGGCAGGGAGCAGAGCGTGAGTGACATTTGCTTTGTGAGGGAGGCGTGGTGCTGAAAGCCTGCATGTTGTGGGAGGTGAGCTTGCCACTTTCTAAACAGTCCACAAATAATTGCAGCATTGGAGCTCGGCTTTGTTCATCCCCTTCTGCGGGTACCCACCCCCAGGTGATCCCAATGCCTGACGCAGGCCTGGTTCAGCTCTTGTTGCGATGCTCCACAGGAGAGTTTTACTTTGACAGGCTTTGGAAAGCACATTTCAGAGCTCAGAATTCATTACTTTGTAAAGGTTCCAGGGAAAGAATGCATTTGCACATTTCCTGCGGTTGTTCAGTGTTAATTCTTCAGTGAGACACCTTTCTCCTGTGCCAACAGTGCCCACAAGGACTGTGTGAGTGAGCAGGATTCTCTTTGGCTGGGCTCTCTCCACGTTTCCCCTCTCCCAAAGAGGTTGGGAGATAAATGTGCATGGTGAGCTTGGCTGGCTGGAATCTCTCTAAAGGAGTCCTGAAGCCTGGATGTCTTTCACCACTACACTAAATTTTGCTTCTGTTCTGGGGGAGGTGGAATACAGGGTGGTGCAGCAATTGGTTTTGTTTGTTTTTAATAACAAGCTTTAAGGCAATAAAAGGCAGGCAGTGTCAGCCTGATGTATTCTGCTTTGATTTCAGGAATTACACAAAGGAGCAGACTATTTTCACATCTCCCCCTAGAGCTCTTTAGCAACAACAGCAGCAATAATAACATTCAGGTTATTAAAAAAAGAAAAGGAAGGAGAAAGCATCGCATCAGTTCCCTAAAGGAGCAGCACAAAGCCATGGTGAAGGTGCACAGGACTGGGCATCTCTGCTCCCAGGGTAAGAATAGTGCACATAAATAACAATTTCCAGCAGTGTTGTGCTATGAGCATTTCTGATGCTCAGGAAAAATAGCTTTCCTTTCAGTGAAGGAAAAATACGAGGCTTTTCACAAAAAATGTTGCCTTTTCAACCCTCGCCTGTGTAGGAAAATGCAATAATTTTTAAAAATCTCTTTAGAACAAGCATTGAGAGAACTTAAGGGATTGCAGTGAGTCAGGCTAATGCCCAGGGTGCTGCCTGGGAAGACCAATGAGTTATGTTAGGGGGCTTTGCCTGAAGTGAGGGGCTTGGGGTCTGGAGAAAGGGGAATGGCAGTAGAGGGAAGAGCTGATGCCTGTTTAATGGGAGGAGGGTCAGTGGGTGGGCAGGGGAATCGATGAGCTGCCCCTGCAAGGTGCTGTGTGTAACACAGAGGCAGTGCCAGGTCTGTATTTTCGGGGCACAGTGTCCATCCCAGGAAATGGCACAGACTCACCTTTGCACCGGGTGACTCTCAGACTTGCCATCTTCTATAGCCTCAGTTAGGTCTTTCCTTCTGCTCTTTTTTTAATCTAAAATGATTAAAAAGAGAACCTCTAGGCTTTTTTGTGCTGGAACTCTCAAGAGGACACAGTTCTGGATTTCCTGTGTGGTTATCAGGTGTGTCTGATGCCAAAGAGAGGAGGTTATGAGAGGGGTTGGGGGTGGGGAGCAGTGCTGGAGGGGAGAATTGTGCAAATGTTTGGTACGAACATTTCATCGGAGCAGGATCAGCAGAAATGAAACTCCTCTTACCAGGTTGGAGCAGTTTGGTAGCATTGCAGAAACATTCAGAGCCTGTGACCTTATTTTTTCCATTCAGAACTATCTGTGGGAATAAACAGAATCCCAGAGCCAGGTGGGAAGACAATACCCTGGATGGAGCCAGCTGCAGAGCCATTGTCTTCTAGGTTGTGGCAGACATGGAAGATTCTTCTAAGTTTTGAGCAATCATCTGCATCCCTGATTTCATTATGGGCAGAAGATTTTTTTTGCATCAGTAATTATCAGGTTTAATAACATTAATTACAAAGTTTTTGCATTGATTTGGCTGGGCTGACTACCCTCAAAATCTTTGAGGCAATAGTTGTTGAAGAGTTAAAAGAAACCCTGTTTTGCAGTGAAGGGTGGTTATGGCTGCCCTGTCAGCTGAGAGTTATGCTAATGGAGAGGACCCAAGAAAAAATTGTGAAATGTGCACATTAGTGAGCACACTCCTTGTTAATTAGTGTTTTAACATGTGCATTGTGCTGTGATCCAGGGGCCCTGAAAGATGTCTCTGTATTTCCACTGCAAGGCATTTTGTCTTCTATGAAAATGTTTCAGGAATGCAGGTTCGCCTAAAATAGCCAATTTTTCAGATTGAGAGAAGCAAAAAAAAGAATTCTCTTTGTTTCTTTCTTGGTTTAACCTTCTCCTTGTTCTTCAAAACAAGGCATTAATCAATGACAATAGAAACTGCTACTCTTAGGGCTGTCAATGTTTATAGCTTTGAGTTTAATAGCAAGGACATAAATATATACTTTTCATTACATTTCTGCTGTTATTTGCTCATCATCCACAGTGTCTGATATTATCATAACTCTTTGGTTGAAGCTATTAAAGTTATGGTTTGTAGCTCACACTGGCACGAAGCAGACAGAGAGCCATAAAAGCAAAAAAACCCTCATAGACTGAGATCAGCTATTAGGAGGAACTGGTCATTTTCTCCCCGTTCATGTAACAGCAGCTCCAATCTTGGGAGATAATATTGTTCTCTTTCCTTCCATCCTTATCCTGCCCTCTACCCCACAATGACATTTTTCCTCTTCCCTTGAAGCTCAAGCCATGTTTGCCATTGCTGGTGCGGGTTTGGTTTGGGATGGACCAACGCTGCTGAGCAGAGAAAGGCTGAGCAAAAGCAGCACCTTGAACAGGAATTAGAGCAGAGATGGCTTGAGGCTGTGCTTGCGACTGCCCGTGGTGGTGCCCACACCAGTTCTGACAGTAAGGAACCCCTGGGTCACGTATTTAGGAGGACAATGGCATTTTTCTCCAAGGGAAAATCTTTGCGGAGAAGCTTCTTCCTTCTCTACATTCAGTTTTGCCTGGAAAATTCCCCCAGTGGGGCCCTACCCATGAGCTTCTCCTCTTCCCTGGGAGGCCTCTTTCCTGTCAATACTTTGGCCTGTTCCCAAGTGAGTGGGTAGGAGGACAATGAACCGAGGGAACCAACTCATCCATTAAAGATGGCCAATAAGCAAATAAAGCCTTGGTTGAGACTTGTCAGCGTAGGAATGATTGAGATGGTGACCTCATGGGTATAAATCATTCATCTTCTGGTAGAGGATGTCTGGCTTCCTTCAGTTTGAAAGAACCAGCAAGACATTCTAGGTCAAATTCTGATCTGGTTTGGGCTATGCTGATTCTTGTAGTGCTGCCAGGCCCTGATAGGCATGGTGGGAAGGATCCTCATTCACAAGAGGCCTAACCAAAAACCCACTGCCTCTTTTGAGTTTTGAACTAACTCCTAAGAGCTCCCATGCATTTTATACTCTGTATTAGTTTAAATTTCTGTTTACACACTGTATTTCAGAATATAAATTTACAAAGAGTACCATAAAATGCTCTTTCATATCTCCCCCTTCAGAACCAGTCAGCTGTTGCCAGAGACTTACTTTTGCTGGGTTTTCCCAGCTTTCTGCAAATAATCCAGGCTAATCCTTAAATAGCCTAATTCTGTGTCAGAGAATTTTAGGATTTATTTTAGCCTCTAATATTTCATGTGACTATCATACAAAATAAAACATCCTTTAAAAGAAGTCTTTATACAAATCTAATTGTGTTTCCCTCCAAAGAAGCAGCAGCACATTTAGCAGCTTCAGAACAAGTTTGATTTCTATTTCCAGTAAGGTGTTATTCTTTGTAAGGTGCTAAACGCTTGTAGTAACTCACGGAGAGGAGCCAGGAGTGATTGCATTTCCCATCTCCCTTTCTGCATGCATTTGCTGCTTCCTCACCTGAACCAGCACCTTAAGACTCTCTCTGACTGTGGGGTCCTTTTGTAGTTGTCCCGTTTGCATCTGTCACCCTGTTGTGTGCCTCAGTCCTGGGACAAACCCTGAACCCACGTAATCCAGAGTTTTCTCTCTAACCGTGCTGTTTAGGAGATGCTTCTGGAACGATCTACAAAATAGTGCTGTAGACTGGCTTGGTCCCTGTGAGTTCTGGCAAATAATAGTTTGGTAGTAAGAGGAGGTCTGTGTGAGTGAGGGCTTTGTGTCAGTGTCCAAACAAGCATTTTTTTGGCCATGTGTGTGCAGGGAGGAGCAAACAGCAACCAGAGCGCTGCCATCGTTGGCTGATGACACAGCTACAGGTGCTTTGTTCAGGGCTGGCGTTTCCTCAGCTGGCCACCTCCTGTCCTGCCCGAGTTCCTCTCGACAGCCTGGCATGAGCTGCCAGTCCTGAGGATTTGCCCTTCTGGGTGAGACCTCCCACAGGACAAACTCCAGGCTGGCCCAAGACGAGGAAGGTTCACAAACCAAAACCCGGGGCCCGTGAAAGCCTTGCAGTTACTGCTCCTTGCCACGTTCTCTCCTCGCTGTGGGTGCTCATTTCTGACCCCCATTAGTCCTGCGGTGTGGAGTAGCTTCATTGGGCATGGACAGCTTTGGAGCAGCCCTTGTCTGCCTGCAGAGAAGGACAGGGTGTCTCTGCCTGGGAACAGAGCATTCCCTTTGCTTTCCTCAGCCTTTTATGTGTGTGAAGACCTCAGGAACATGAGCTCTACCTGCTGTCTGCCTCCAAAGAGAATGGACTTAGCTTACGTAGGAAAGTGCTGCCTGTGTTCGTGAGTGCTGCTGGAATGAAAATTTATAATTTGATCCAAATGGATTTAAAAAAAAAATGTTTTAGTACTTTTTCAGATAAGTGATATGTTTGGTCTCTGAGCTTGTAAGTCTGTGTTCATGTTTATTTTTAACACAGGATTGTTGTTACCTAATCAGCCAGGAAAGTGAGAGAGGGGGAGAGATATTTGAGGGGTTGCTGGCAGAGTTGCAGGGGAATATTCTGAGCTCTTTGCTGGGTTCTATTGGTGCTCTTTGTGGGCTGGCACACACGTAACCTCAGTCAGAAGCAGGTCCTCTCCTCCTCCTCTGGAGAAGATGAAAACCTGAACTGCATTGTTAAGGCACCCTTGCTGCCTCAGATGTCGGTGATGACTTGAGGTTTAGGGCTGTGCTGGGAATACACAATCCCTTTGGCAGGCACTTGTTATTTAGCAGAATTACTGCATTTTGGGCTCGTGTGTCCCTGCTGATGGCACTAATCTCCATGTTAGGAGACAAAGTACCAGCTGTGCCTGGCCCTATTTGTACTACTTTAGCCACATGGATGTTCACCCATTTAATCTGGAAATATTTCTCCATGCTCATCAAGAGCCACATGCAGGCAACTGAAATTGCCACATTTATTCTGACTTAGATTTGAAAACGACAGATGCTGCATTACTGTAGAACATGGTGAGAGGGTTTGCTAGCTTTGGTTTTGTTCCTTATTTGTGTGAGTGTCTGATATATGAGCTATTAATGCTGATGAGTGAAGTTACTTTTCTTCAAGGTTGGCTCCTTCTTCCAGAGCATCGAGCGAAGCTCCCACTGCAGGACTGGTGTCATTTATGCTCAGATAAAGTACTTAGAAACTGCCCTGGGACTCGGGAAGGAGAAGAGTTGGCACACGTGAGACTTGCAAACACAGGCAGATGTGTTATGTGGTAGTTATTACTTTTTTTAATAACGTGACTTTTCCCCCAGCCTGAATAATTCAAAGGACACTGTTGTGCACATGCCTGAAGGAGCCCAACCTTCGGCCTCCTCTGGGTGTGTGGGGTGTGTGCTGCTCCCAGGGCAGGGATTTTAAAGGGGTAAATACCAAACCATCTGCCAAACCTGGTGCAGCAAGCGTGAGCCTTGTACGGCTGCTTCTCTTCTCACACCTGACCGCTTTTAGGGCTGTGACACCACCCTTGTGCAGGGTGATGTTAGAGCCTTGTTCCCATTCCTGACCCCACGAACCACATGTGCTTGGGTCACCAGTGGGGACAGGGGCTGTATCCCCGTTCCTCAGCAGGGCCCTGGGACCCAGAGGACTGTTCATACAGGCACTGCCCTGTCCCACACACCCAGGGCCACCCAGCTCACCTGTCTAAAACCTGAGTCTCTGTCTGCCCCTAGGAAAGCTGGCACCGTGGCTCCTAAATGAAAAACCCTGCAAGACCATGAAGGACGTGCCGTAGTGTCTGGCAGAAAATGCTTGTGGAGCCTGTGCTGAAGCTGTTAAACCTCCCTTTTGTGCCTGGTTCACTGTGCCTTTGGGATTTGCCTTGAAGCTGCATCCTGTAGCGCCTTGTTTGTTTATATTGTGTTTAGCAATCCTTCCTAATGCCGTGTTTGAGCAGGGAATAGGGCCAGAGGATCTCCAGAGGTCCCTCCCAGTCTCAATTTCTCTGTAATGCCGATGATGCTCAGGGATGCCTACAAAGACTCCTGGAAAGAATAAATGAAGGAGAACCTCTCAGCCTCATTGGAAAGCACTGACACAGGAGAAAGCTCTGTGGTTGTAGGTATAGAAAGGGTCAGTCTTTCTTCACTGGAGACAGTTTTTGATAGCTTTGGAATGGAAATACTGAAAAAGGCTCATCAGTTCATTACCAAACAATCATAGAGTGCTGGAGTTCAGTTTGTGAGAATTCAAATACTAGAGAAGAGAGGCGTTTCTGGAACAGCTTTGTACGTTTGGTTTTGTGTTTTGTTACATTTTGCATGCGTGTTTGCTGGATCTTATGGTGTAACCAAGTGTTTCTCATGGAAATTATTTGTAAGTGACCTTACTGCTTTTATTTGGGCTGATTCCTCGAACCCTATGGAATGCAAATGCTGGGCGCTTACGCTGAACTGGAGCAAAGCAGCAATTTCATAAACCTTGGGTGCTTTCAATTTGCAGCCTTTTGATTTACTTTTATTTTACAATTATAGCTGGATTTGCCTTTTGGGGAGCCTTTGTTTATGACATTCAAAGCTAACAAAGCCCAGCTAAGCCGGAGGATGGATTATGGAAAATCAAAGCTAGCTCTCCTAATCGTGACAATGGAGCCTTGCCATGACACCTGGGAGGCCCACACTCCAATATGATAAAGTATTTTCTTTGAGGGAAGGTCACCAAAAGTTCACTTTTACAGAGAAGTTCTTATTCTCAGCTAATGGGGCTCCCCGTAGCATGGTCCTGCAGTCGCCTCACATAAAAAGGGTGGATTGTCAAAGAAATTACCTTTAAAGGTCCTCCCTGGCAGACTGATTCGAAAGGACAGACCAAGTGTGGTGTCCTGGCCAGAGGAGCAGCCCCTGACCCAGCCACACAAGCTGTCGTGCCTCTTTGCACTTCTGCAGTTTGGGATTTGTCAGCAGTTTGAGTCCAACCCTTGGTGCTGGGCAAGTGCCATTCTTTAGGCTTGTGCTTTATAACAGAATCTCCTGCCTGGCTTTCAGAGCAAGACATTTAATCTTTTCATGCTGTGGAAATGAAGACGTTGTCAGTCCTCTGGGGATATTATGTGCTTCTCATTTCGTATGTGAGATGGACTAAGCCCTTTTTTGGTCCTGAAGAACTAAACACAAAATCAAAACACATAAGCAGAGCCAGCCTTGGCGCTTGTTTTGTGTGTGTTACGTATATAATTTCCTGCACGTGTAATTGATCCCCGGTCATAGCTGGGCCCGGACCCAACTCTGGAAGACTGTGGGGATTATTCTTTCTGATCCCTTTCTGGCTTAGCTGGCTCAGTTTTCCCAGAAGGGGGAGAGATGAGAGTAGGGTGCAAGAAGTGTGAGCTAAAGCCAACATCATCTGCTGGGAGAAAGAGGAATGGGCTGTTTGGGCTTGCTTTAACTTGATTATTCTTAGAGGTGCTTGAGTAAGATTTTGGAAAAATGTAGTTATCTTTTTAAAATTACTTTGATTTTGCATAGAAGGGAAAAATAATATCAGCCCAGATGTTTATTTGGGCACTGGCTCCTCTGATTTGGCTCCACTGATTTTTTTTTTAATGCTATTGGCACTATACTTTTGTAAATTAAAACACTAATTGGAGCATTGTTGCCAAGTCATTATTAATTGATTTGATTAAATTGCCTCTAAGAAATGTTCTGTGTCAGAAGATGACAGTTTTTCATAGGAAACTAGTAGAACCTTTTTCTCATATTGAACTTGATCAGTAGAAAGCATTGCAATTATGCACTTAGATCCACGATGCTGATGTACAAATTTAGATAAAAGGAATCAGGTAAAGTTTTAATTCTCGCATTCTAAGCTGGTAGATTGACTCCAGTAGAATAGACACGTGGCTTTGAAACTAATTTCGGGTTTTGTTTTCTACCTAGTTTTCAGAGTAGGCAATTGGATTTGTTATGCTGTAGAAATGAGGACGTTTCTAGTGGTTTTGGGTATTTTAGCATGCCAGCAAGAAGCTTTAGGGCCCAGCTGAAGGGAGGAGTACCAAGAACACCGAGCAGTGTGTGCTGACTGCGAAGCTACTTCATGGTCAGTCCTGCAGCAGCTGCAGAATTCATTTTGCAGCCTTTGCTCGGACACAGATCCCCTGGAGCTTCTGCAGCAGGGCACGGGTTGGGGTGGCAGAGTATTAGTGGGGCTGCAGGCTGGTTTTTGTAAAGCAGTGGCCATTAGAAGGTCTGTGGGAGGTGTGGTGAGCAGCAGGAAATCCAGTTGTGCTGTGATGGCCTGTCCCTTCAGATACTTCACTGGTAACAGTGCAGGGTAATTAACTGTGTAAGTTAATAGACTGTTTTAAATCCTCTGGGGCTGCTCGGAGTCTTTCAGCTCACATAAGGGGGCTTTGTGGCAGGCCTGTGTATTAAAGCCCTCATGCTTGAGCATGAAATCGGCCCAGCTACCCTTTATATGTGGCCCCCTTATTTTTTATAGTGTTAAACCCATACCACTGTCTACACCAACATCACTTTCTCCAGGGGCCAATCCTGTGTTTCTGAAGACACGATCTGATGGTGAGATCTCCCCCCAGAAACCCCTGAGTGTGGTGCTGCTTTGTGCCATGACAGGCGCCTGGAGAACAGGGAGCTTAATTCTGCACGTTTGCATTCAAACAGAGAACACATCTCCACATAAACCCCACGGGGCTGAGGTGCTGTGCTCGTGCAGAAACCACCACTCTCCCAGCTGAACCCTGGCTGGGTGCTCACAGAGCTGTTCTGATCAAACCCCAAGGAGAATCTTTGCTATTTTGTCACATCAAACAATTTACATTAGATAAAACCAGGGGCCTCGGGATGGAGGTACAGCATCTGCTGTGTCAGATTCTGTCTCACTTTTGGTTTTTTGAATTTTTTCTCTAATTAGTTTATGTTCCAATAAATCCTTAATACAAAAACTGCTTTAAAACAATTGAAAATAAAACAAAGAGAGGAATTTAAATTGCTTATGGCTTGCTTTGTATGGCTCCCAGGCATCTGAGCAATTTTGCTAACAAGTATCCGGTAACCTATTTCCAAAGGCCACTAGCAGATAATTATATTTGGTTAATTTACATAGTCTCAGTTTATAATCCTAATTAGTTCTCCAACCAGTAGTCCCTAGGCAACGTGTAGTCTTACCTCATTTTATTTGCCATCCCTACTGTGCAAGATCTCTTAATTTACAAAAAAATGCTGTTAGGTTTGGTTCAGGGCTTTCCCATTTCAGCGCACATCTAAACAGGGCGATTCCATGCCGTTTTAAACCCTGTTTGCAAATAAGTATTTTACATCTTTATAGATTGTCACATCTGGGAGACACTGTGTGATTCGGGGAAGCTGACCCCAGTTTGACACAGGGCCTGCTTGCATTGCAGAGAATCAAATTCTGCAAATTCTGTATCCAGGGTGTCCCCTTGTCACCTCTGGTGGGATGAAGGGGCACGAGGTGCCAAGGGATGGGGACTGAGGATTTGCCACGGCAGGAGCAGGGACAGGGCGTGGAGCAGCAGGAAGGAGCAAGGGCTGTGTGAGAATCTCCAGGAGCTGCACACACGGCCTCTAGTCAAACTTCTCAGCTTTGCAATTCCTCGTTCCCTCTTTGTGTATTTAGGATCTCCCCCTGCATACTTGTTATTTCGGGATCAGTTTGCACCCAGGTTTGAGCTTATGCTCAGTAAAGTGGCTGAGGAGGGAGATGGAAATGAAGTTTTATATTTCCAGCTGACAATACCTTTAATTCCTTCCGGGTTTAAATGAACTTCAAAACCCACTTGGAATGAGCATCCCCAGTGGAAGGAACACATCTCCCAGTGCTGATCCCTGCAGGACTCCCACTACCTGGGGTTAAAGGTCAGTGTCCAGCCAGGACCAACCCCCCACGCTGTCCCACAGGGGGTGTGTGGCCGTGGTGGAGGGTGTTGGGTTTTGGGTACAACTTGCAGTAACCCAGGGGACACAACCTCCACTGCTGCCAGGAGATTTCTTATGTGAGTGTCCTGTGGATAACAGAACAATTTCCATTGTTATCTTCTAAGCACTGGGGTATGTACTACGATGTCATTTTTAGAAAAACTGTTGGATGAAATATTTCCTCTTGGGTATCCAAGGCTGCTTACAGTTGGATTCATTGCTCTGTAATGTCAGGTTTGGATTAACATTACGGTAATTTCCAATGTTTCCTTGCAAGCAATAAAAAGACCCAAAATCTCCCTTTTCAACACCTCATTAAGTACTTTGATAGGGCAGTGAGAAGTGTG
Organism: Mystacornis crossleyi; assembly: GCA_013400655.1. Taxonomy (NCBI): domain Eukaryota; kingdom Metazoa; phylum Chordata; class Aves; order Passeriformes; family Timaliidae; genus Mystacornis; species Mystacornis crossleyi. The sequence continues at coordinate 29,348 of VYZQ01008976.1, forward strand.
ATGATAACTGGAAAAGGAAAATCTGCTGTTTGCGAAGCTTTAGTTCAGATTTCCAGGATAACTGATGGATTCTGTGAACTGATGCTAATTAAGAAATCCTAGTGCTAAAGGAGAGAGGTGATTTTTTAACTGTCCAAAATAACACGTGTTTAGTGAGGAAAAACTCAAAGGTGTGAGAGTAATTCTTGGCCAATAATTTTATTTCAGCATCTTAACGAATGTAAATTTTATCCTGCGGATGCTTTGGTGTAATTTCTGCACATCACACTGAATTCCCAAACATGTTCCTGCTGCTACCCAAGGTGCACAACGCTCAGCATCGACGTCACTGGGGCCCAAAGGAACCATTGCATTGAGGTTATTCCAAAGCAGCCTATTTTTTTGAGGAGCAGCTTGATAATATCTATTCCTCATTAGAACGTTTCAAATCTTACTCTTAATTTCCAGGCAGACTAGAGATGGTTTAACTGTCTTTTCACACCTGGTTTAAGGACTGCTATTCCACACAAATCACAGCTCTGTACATCTGAGTGTGTGGCCTTGAGGAGAAGTATTTTGCTGTGGCTCTCACACCTGCAGTTGGGATGAACAGAACATGAACTCAGGGTGAGGCAGATTTGAGACAGAGATGGCAAATGTCACGCTGAAAGCTGTGTGTGTGTGAAAATCTGGTGTTCTTCCCACTGTACCCCTGGTGATGGTAACAGTTGGTGCATGTCAGGTGAAATCCCAGCTCTCACAAAGTCAACAGAAAAACCTCGCACAGGCTACAGTAGGAATATAGTTCTTTATCCCGAAGGAAAATACAGTTTGAAGATAAATTTGCAGAGGCTTACTGGTGAGAGTGCCAGATTACATGGGCTGAAGGTGCATTTTCAGCTATATGGCAGTTCACTGCGGAGTGTGGCAGACACATTCCGTGGAATTCATAGTCCACAAATGACCAGAAAAAACCTTGGACAAATCCATTGTTTGCTTCTCGATGACAGACAAAACAGGCACAAGAAGCTGTTAATCTCTCCCCTTCCAATTTTTCACTTCTATCATTAAGAATGCAATTTTTGCTCTTTTGAGTTATGACAGAAGGGTCCAGGAGAAAAACTTAGAAGGTTGGGGAGCAAGTTTTCAAGGGAAAAGGAAGAGAGGATGGAGAATCGGGGCACTATTCATAATGAGTCCACATCACTTAATCCAGCAGAATATTGCAATTTATATCTGAATCCTTAATCAGAAATAGAAAACACAAAAAGGAACGTGATACCTCTTTGACAACTCTGTTATTTTTTCACCATCTCTTTTAATTTGTATATTTATTTGCTTTAGTTTATATACGCTTTAATTTATGTATTGTCTGTTTTTAATGCCAGACCTCCACTGAAGGCTGTAGGTGGGGTTTATACACCACGAAGAAACCACAAACCAAAGCAAAGCAGGAGAGCAAAAGTTCCATTTCTTTCTTACAAGTCACCTTAAATACCTTGTGAGTGAAGATCAGCACAGCTGGAGTTTACTCTTGATATCCCTTATGCTTCTGCCTTGCCTCTTCCCCCAAGAAAACCTCAATCCAAATTCCCCCCAAAGTCAGGATGCCAGTTATTCCCTCAGGTTTGGCTCCAGTGGCTGTCCAGGCATTTCTGCAGCATAGGAGCTACACTCCAAAAAATTATATTCTAGGTGGTGAAACCAGAAGGGAATTAAAAGAATTTATAATAGTTTGAAATATAAAACAATAATTTATTTTACTTCATTTTACTTGTTAACGTTTGTAGCTAATGATGATTTCATGAAACTGCTTTTATAATTCAATACATTCAAATCTATAAAGCAAACAGTTACTACCATGGGCTTTTCAAATTCCACAAACTGTCTTATATAAACAAATTAGCTGTACATGCACGTTTCTTCAACAGGTTGCAACATTTGCAAACATGCTTTAAAATCCTTTAAAGCTGCATTATAGTGTACTTTGCCTCAGGCTTTTCAGACGAAACCTCTATACTTTCTTCAGAATCCTTAAAGAGAAAAATGTTTAAATGTTGAGCATAACTCTATAAAAACTGCTGTTTGATAAATGTTAAATATCACAAGAGAATGACTAATTCTGAGTTTAAACCTTGAGCTAAGTATTGATAAACAGCACTCTGTGTAGAAGTGAACAACAGCAAAATAATATCACAAAATAAGGTTTCACAAAAAAAATAATATGTGCAGTTGCTCTTGTGGGTTTTTTGCCTTTTTTTTAGGTAAAGAAAAGCACGGGTACCTTTTAATATGAATATAGTTTAAGCAAATTACCTGTGTAAGTACGGTTAATACATTTCTGATATTTAAATGCTTCATGTAAAAGGTAACAAGTTAAAAAGTACAATCAGTATTCCAAAAAGCACTGCTAATATTGCCTTTGAAGGAGATGGGCAAGCTTCCTCTCCACTGCAGGATGGAGGTCCTGGCACCCACAGTTGTAGGGTTCAGTATTTGAACTATAAACTCGGTGACTGTATCTTATATACAAAAATCTTGCCACATTGAACGAGGCATTGATTCCTACCCCACTGGTAGCGTTTTATGTACATAATTTAGCACTGGGGATTGATTATACAGTAGTCACTGACAGGAAGGAATTGTACACCCGCGTGCCGTCCGGTGACTTTGTTCCATGGGTTAGCAGTTCTTGGATCGTCATCCAATTGTCAAATATTTTTTTATTTCTCTTCTTCATCATTTTTTTGTGGCTCAGTTCAATGATGTTCATCTCCTTCTTCTCCTCTGCGCCTTGCTGTTCCTTTAAGCACTCTAACCTGCTCTGCATCATGAACTCCCGCCGCCTCC
>VYZQ01008978.1:1290-44709 GCA_013400655.1 Mystacornis crossleyi
TTCTTAATTTTCCAGTACTATTACAGAGTAAGTTTATTGCCTTGAGTTCAACAGTTGCTATATTGTTTGCTTGATTTCTATCCAGATATGCAGCTAGGATCTCTAACCTAACTTGGTAATAGTATTTATAAATCACTCTCACGGAGAAAAGGTGGGGCGGCATTACCAGATTTCCAGGCAGCTCTGAAACATATGTTAAGAGGAGCAGTTCTCTTACTGTTAAATAAATCTTCTACGGAAGATAATCTTTGATTCTCTTAATGGTCCATTTAAGTTGAAGAACCTCCTCAGGTCCTCATTTGAAGCTCTGTTTGCCAGCAGTAAAGAGCAGTTGCTTTATTTGGAACAAATGTTAGAGCACTTTCAGCAGGCTGATTTCCCACATTTAAAGTTCGTCCAAGATGCAGAGCTGAGATTAATATGATTATTCTTTTAACTTAATTAAAAAAAATTATCTACACAGTATTAAATACTCTTAGAATGCCGGTAATTAGAAACTGGGAGAAGGAGGAATAAAAGGGTATAACACATTTTAGCAAAATAGTAAAAGCTAAGGAAAAAGTATCTGTGATCACTGTACAGTACAATGACAAGTAGTAGATAGGTCCCAGTGTAATTTGAGCAGTCTGATAGAATATCTTGATGTGTTTTTTAATGATTTGCAAGACACAGTTATTGTGTTAGGAATGGATGCTGTATTAAATGAACTGTTCTGGATGGACAACAGTGTCTGAGAAAGTTTGAAACCAGGCTCAGGACAAGTCAAGTACCACTGAGAAGGATGCAACATTTGGCTTCACCTTTTCAGTTGTGTTGCTACTTGGGGGTTTCTGTGTGTTTTCCAGTTGTATGAAAAATAAACCAATTTTGCAGCTCAGGGTTTTTCTGTGCTAGTGGTCCCCATGTAAGTAAACAGTATGTTTTGTGACCATAACCATGTTATGTTACATAAGTCCGTTTAACTTCTTCTGGTCCAGACAGTAAAGAAATGGGATTGTCCCCAGTCATTGTCTAGGTAATAGACTGCTTTCATTTACCCTTTTACTCTGGGCTTTATTTGATGTTGAGCCCCTCTAATGAGATGCTTTGTGCTTCAATTTTCGCTGACCTTTTCCTTCAGGAGAGTAGGTTTGCCAAGCTGAGGTCACTCTTGGCTGCTCCTCCTCAGGATGAGGAAACTGTCCTGATGGCACGGCTCTCCAGAGCTCAGGTAGTTTGCTCGCTCGTAATGAATATAATTTGGATGTCAGGAAATGTGAGCATTTGGATGTGCCAAGGTGTTAAACTGCGGGTTTCAGGAAACACACAGTCTCAGTTTTGTTCTACCCAGTACGCTGTCTGTGTGTCCCTATTGCCAGGTATACTCCCTGTTGCCTGTTACTCTGTGACAGCGATGACAGATTTGATCTTGTCCATTCTCTTGCCAGCATAGGTTGGTCCTTACACTCCTGTAAACCTCACTTTATGTACTTGAGCTGATGGAGATTGAACGCTTTCCTTTGCAGACTATTTCATAGATTACTCAGCTTCATCAAAACAATTATTCAAGTTTTGTTGTTGCTCAACATCTCCTCGTGCATAGCCCACATATTTGATTTACTTCTGTTTGCTTCTGTGTTCACATCTGCCCTTGCAGTTTTTCTTATTTGGAGTTAACAAAAGGAAATGTGATCTGAATTCCTGTTGAACAATCTGTTGAAACTGGCTGTTTAGCACATGCTTATGGCATGTTAACATTAAGCAACTTGTATTTACGTTTCAGCACCACAAATTCAGGCACTCCATAGCTTGCAGGTGATCTTGAATGATCCTGGCCACTGATACCAATCCTACTTTGGTTTTGCCCCTTCTGCGTTTCTACAGATGGCTGGCTTTTCTACCAGAGGGTGGCCCAAGGCTACAGGAATGAGGAAGGGCAGTCTGCATGCTTGCCCACGGCTCTCCCTTTGCCTGCAGTGGCATGGAGCAGAGGTTGGGCTGAGCTCTGGCTTGGTGACTTGGCCTGCTTGGGAACACTTGACTTCTGCCCAGCTCTTGTGGTTTCATCTCGATAGACTCAAAGTATTACAGCTTCATGAAGACTGAATGGCTTTTGCTGTGGAAGTGGTGTGTCAATGCCTCCCAGCGTGTACCGTCCTCACAAAGTGATCTGCGCATCTAAAGATTTGTTTCACAGGAATGCTCCAAGGGCTTGCTCTGCTTTTGTTTACCGCTTAGCCCTAGAGCAAGTTAAAAATCTGTCCGCCCTTTGTAAACACAATCTTTGTGTCATGTCCTTTTCTCTTCATCTTCTGATGTCAAGCATCTTCCGTCACATTTCTCTTGTGTGGGTCATTGGAAATGTCTTGCATATTTGAGGTACTCTGCTAATACCAGTTTTGGGTTTATGCTGCGAATTCAGGAGATCCATCATGAATATCAAAAATAGATCTCTCTATAGCTTTTCATAATATTTTTTACGATATGGATTAATAAACATTAAGTATTTTTGTTTCCAGGTTCCAAGCAGGAGCTGCTGTTAGGTGTGGTGGGGGCAGAATTCTTCAAGCACTGAACTTTTTGCCATTATTAGGATAAACATGGGAGTAAGGAAATGAGCAACACAAAGGCAGATTGTATTTAAAGATAATTTAATACATGGAATGTATTTATAATCTTTAGAGGTTTTATTCCTCTAAAGCTATTTGTGAAATGCTATTGTGTTAATTACTCCAATATTCACAGTGTCATGTATATCTTAATAGTTATAAATACTTCTAGTAGCTGGCACCAAGTTGACAGAGCCCTTCTCTTATATGAAGAGAAAGTAAAAGTATGAATATTTTGCATCTGGCAGGTTTTTTCTCATTTATCGTTCTTGTGCTCAATTTGCTTAAAAGGCAATATAATAAAGTAGTTACCTGGTGAGGATAAAACCTTGACCGCTTGTATAAGAAAACATAACTCTTACATTTCCAGAGCTACTTTTCATGGAGACTCTTTCTGAAGTCTGTAAAATGGGAAACTATTTTACTATGTATTTGGAAAGTAGCTTACTAAAGTACAATAGGCCAATTGGCTGATAAATAGCTAGTGTTCCAAAGTAACTCACTTAATTATGCTCTTTACTTCTTGAGCTCAAATCTAATTATGATTTTGGTTCTTTCCTCTGTGACTTTATTAAGGTCTAGAAAATTTAGCTGAAACGAAATCTCCCATAATAAATTTTGATTAAATGGATATATTTAGGCCTGAAAACAGTTAGACTTGTAATTTAATACTTGTAATTGTAACTTGACTGTTACTACAAAGAGTTTGGGGTTGGATAGCATCTCCATTATGCTCCTCTGTCCATTGCTTTACATGACACAGCAAGTATTCAATATTTATTCTATAGAAACCCATCAAATATTTTGCCAGACAAGAAGCAAAGTTGCTTTAGTTGAATTTTTATGTCTGATCTTCAGTCAAAAGAGGTGCCCTGGTCTTGACCCTTCCTCTGTGTGCTAATATGTAGAATCAGGAGTTTTCTTTGATTTAAGGGAATGTTTAGGGTGTTGCCTCCAAGAAGATTGCCTGAAAAATTCAGAAACTTTACACATGCTTTATGTTAGCCTGTGGGTGGACGATTAATACTGGCTTATTGCAGCTTTATGAACAAATGCTGTGCATCTGGGAAGGTGGAAAAAACACTTTTTATTTTGTTTGTGCTCTCAAGTGGGACAAAACCAGGATAATAGAGCTCCTCAGTGGTTTTGATTCCTAATGCAAATATGTTGAACTGCCCCCCAAGTGACAAATGCTGCTTCATTCTGCTGTGTATGTATTTATGCACTGATTTGCTTTCAAACAAACGGTTACGTAGCATGTGTTTTAATCTCAAGTATTTGTGGAGAATCTGTAGAACCAAACAGACTGTTTTCCAAAGAGATTTCAGTAACATATTGGTGTTTCCAATAAGAAACATCTCTCAAACTGCATCTTGCCTGTGCCTGGCTATTCCTCCAGTCCCTACTTCTTGAGGCATGTCCCTAAATCCCAGCTGTGACCTGCATCAATGAAACCTCCAGGCCAGAATTTGGACAGAGTGTAAAGCAGGAATTTGATGGAGTGAACAACTGGACTTTTATGGGATTTAGCTGGGATTTGTTTGCTTGTTTTTTTCATGTATATGAGCGAACAGTGCTGAGTGCAGAGTCCTACACTGCTCTCTGTTGCCTGCCTCATTCTTTAAATCCCCCCAACTCCCTCACCCCCCAAAAATGAGTAATTCCTGGTTGGCTTTCACCTCCTTCTCCACAGCCCTGGCAGAACAGAAGGCTGAAGCACTGAAACATCCTTTTATATTTGGATATGAAATATTGTGTGCATTGGTTGAACTACTTCTACCAATAACAATACTTTTACAGTAACATTTCAGTGCTAGAAGAGTGTTCAAAGTCGCTTTTTGTTTCAGGAAATTGTGTTATCTAAGGAAGAGCTAAAATTAAAAGTGATATGGGGAGCGTTGTGCGTGGTGGCTTTTTCTTGGGGTGGGGGGTGGTGTGGTTGGATTTTGAGTTTGTTTGGGTTTTTTTTTAAACAGAGCAGCTCTCCTAATGGATGAATCATGTGGGTGTAACTTGCAGCACTTGATAGCAAGCAGTCTGTCTGAAGGTATATGTGTAAAAGATTACTGGGATCATTTAGAAACTATTTGGAACTACTGAAACGTGAACTTAATCTATTGTAAATATTTGTTACTCATTATCTAATATATCAAAATATATTTGGTTACAGTTAGGCAAATGAAGGTAAGATATAAAGCGCAGGTTTTCAACAATGGGCTACCAAGCACTGGAAAAGCTGCAGATGCAGCCAGTGAATGTTTTCTGTAAAAACAAATATTTTCTTGGAAAATAATTTTCCAGAGCACAAGGGAAACAAGAGCTAGTGTTCTAGTTTTAGCTAGACTAAAATGAATGGGTTGGGTTGAGAAATTGTCAAGACATTTGGAGACTGCTCTAACATTTTAGATTTGGCTTCATTTTATCAGGTTTCCTGTGTCACACTGTGTTGTTAATTGAAAACCAGATGTTTTAAATTTATTTGAATGAGACTTAAGTAATTATTAGTCTCTTGTTAATTTAAAGATTAAAAAAATTTTTTTCTTTGTCTTTCTTTTCTGTTGTCAGACTCAACTGGGGTTTTTTCCAGATCTTTGCTGTAATGAAATCTGCAACACGCATACATGTGTCTGGTTTGGTGGCTTGACCTCAATCAAATTCCTGTCTTCCTTTCAGGAGAAATCTTCAAATTTATCTGCTAAACCAAAATATTAGGTATTCCTTTTACACTAGTCACAAGGCCCTCATCACTTGAGGCCTTGAATTCAAAACAGTCCCGGTCTTTCAAAAACTGCAAGTGCTTAGACAAGTTACCAGGTCTGATGAAAATACTTAGTCGTCTTTGGCCTGGGTTAGGCAGGAAGTGTGACTTGGCAATGACAAAGGTCTTCTCTAGCTTTGGTTATGTGAACAGCTTTTTAAAGACTGTAGTATAATTGAAAACATAGCAGTGAAGGCCCTTCATAACCCCTCACTGGCTCCACACGACAAACAAGAAAGGCAAAATATGGGAGAGATGAAAACAGCGTGTTGCAGAATTTCTAACTTGTTCTCAAAGGACTGATAATTTCAGAGCCCTGTTCTTGAAAACCTGCCTGCGTATGCTGAGAGATAGAAATGTTTGCCTTTCCCAGGAAAGCTATTGCTGTAAGTAGCAGATATTATTGTATCTTGAAATATAGTCATCCCAGGTGATATCCACCTTTGGCCTAGTACATGTGTTTTCTTTACGTAGTCAGCTTCTGAATCCTTTTTAGATATATATATAATTTAATACACGGAAGGTGGTTTGCTGAATGGCTTCAGTTTAAGAACCCAGTTCAATGGGCTGAATAAATTGCATGAAATCTTAAAAATGTGCCCTATTCTTCTCTTCTTACAAGGGAAAGCTAGTCCTAATTTATTGTGTCAGAGGCCTTATGAACTTCTTAAAATCTTCTTGGAAAAAATCCATTAAGGGCTCATAATTTTGGTGAAAGTCATCTGATGGTGTTCAAAATTTACTGTGGAATATTTTTCCTTTAAGATACATTCATGCTCTTGTAAGATAAGTATTTGCTTATGTAATAAGCTGAAGCAAGTGTGCAGAGGGATGGTTATTAGGCAGCTCTTATAAAGGTGGTGGAAGTATGCTTAAAAGAGCATTCCTTGTATTTTATTTCACCATTAGCATATCTAAGGTATTTACTGCCATAAAGAGGTGCTTAAACTGTTGGTATCACAGCTGTAGTCGTTTGCACTTGCATTTGTATGATAAACTACAAAGCGATCCTATTCATCCATTGTGTTTGGGACATTCTCTGGCTGCTGTTGGTCTTCAAGCCCTGTCTGTTCATTCACAATTGTATCACCCTCTCTGCCAGTAAAATCCAGGTATTACTGTGTACTTATTGTCAAAATACTTCAAAGATCTTTGACACATTAAGAAAACCACCCCACTCTGTATTTCTACACTTGTAAATGGGGAATGTTGCTAGGAATGTGCCCAACTTTTAGCTGTCTGTGCAATTTGTGTCCGAAAATCGTTGCAAATAGCAAATATCTTCTGAGATGATAAGCACTGTTGTTCCTGGTTAATTTTTTGTATGGCATTATGACGAAATAACAAACTTGTTAGCTGATGGCAGTGACAGTATCTTCAGATTCTTCGGTATTTATTGCGAGTATTGACTTAAAGCCGATAGGAAGTTTGCTTAGAACAAAAATGGCTTTTGAATGATCTACAGAACGTCAGCATCATATATAGATGTGTGAGAAGAAATTCAACATTAAGTGGCTTTATTGTGCCACGACTCCTTAGTCAGTATTTCTCTGGAATACAAATTCAGTGACCAATTATAGCTATACTCCACTCCAGGAGTTTTTATAATGGTCTCAGTTGCCTTCACTGTGTTTCGTAACCTGTGAGAGAAGATTGCAAATTGGTGAAAATGCCTTTGGTATTTTCCTATAGTTTTTTCCAGATGATTCTTCTGGAAAAGCTGCATGTGTCCAATTCAGTGAAGGTGGAGAGCCTTTGGGAAAGGGTGAGCATTTTGGAATAGCCTCTGCATGTTGCCTTCACCATAAAGTCTTTGGAAGAACAGCAAGGCTTTGCCTACTGCTGGCTTTTCCCATTCTTCCTCTGTCGCAAAGGAAAACCATGACAAATGTGGCTCTTGGTTTACTTCTTCCAGTTATCCCCATATTGACCTGGAAGACACATTTCCCGTTGTCCTGTAAGGTTGTCTTGCATATCAAAGAATGCAGAGAGTTGGAATTTGCCGGTCCTTGCACATGGGATGGCTGACTTTTGCTTGCAGAGGAGGAAACCGATGCCTCATCTAACCGAGACAGATGATGTTGCTTGGTCTTAACAAAACGGTGTTACTTAGGGTTTTAAGGGAGGCTAGGCATTTGGGGATGTTGACCTCCTTTAATTGGTTAATGCAGCCCTTTTATGTGAGTGTTTGGGTGGAAGATGTCTCATTTCACTGAGGGAACGCAGCTTGGTTCAGCTGCGGGTGGGCTGTTTTTGTGCTGCAGCTGTAAGATTATCAGTTTGTGTTAATAAATCTGGTTCTTTGGGTTTTTCCCTGTGAATGATTTGAAGGATGTGTTTATTGCTATTACTAATCAGAGGGACTTTTCTATGGGAACATCCTTTCTGTGCTCAAGTTGTCGTAACGCTTCTCCTGGCTTCTTCGTAACAGCAAAGCCGTATTTATGTTCCCAGTGATTCACAAAAGGGGACTATCCCATTTGCTTAGGCATGTGCTGGCTTGAAAATGAAATAGAAGCAAGTGCAGATATCTTGAGGGAAACTTAATGCTGGTGTTTCGAAACAGCTATTATTTCCCATTTAAGAAAAACCAACCCCCCAACCCTACTTTTGTTTGTCAGCTGCATGACTGGCCCGAACAAAGCCTCTCTGGCATGAGGACCTGGGCCAAAGTGCAGCGAAGCTGAATAAAATCATGTTTTGGATTCTGTCTCTTGAGCTTGTTCACCACTCTCAGTAGAGCTGGCTGTGAAAGTTGCGTCTGGTTGCTGACCTGGCTGCTGAACAGCAGCTTCAGCAAGGGGGTCTGGCCTCTGCAGTTGCTTCTCCTATCCCTTTCCCCTCCACACCCTCTCCGAAAGCCCCTTGCTCGGCCCAGCTCTTTGTTCTGCTGGGTACTCAGGGCATTGCCTTGATAATGTAGCCTGGATGGTGTGGTGTGACTGATCACTGCTAGTTATCCTAGCTCCCCAGTCTGGAAAACTGGGATGGTAGTACATCCTTCCTTCCACCCTTTGTGTGTCTTATTTATTTAAACTGTAAACTTTTTAAAATCCTGACTTTTTATTTCTACGCCTAAGACAATGCTGTAGATATGTTGGCAAGAAGCTTGTAGGATAAACCTGACTTGGAAATGCTTTAATAGGGGGTTGTCAAGTGGAAGGAGTTTGGTTATCTCTCACTCTTATATTGCCTGGTTAATTGCTCTCTTTACGGCACCACTCCATATTATCCCTCAATATGTAGGTTACACCCACGTGCTGACGGTGACCTACGCCTTCGTTTGCTTCACCTTTGAATTTGTCCCTCCTGTCACATAAGATCCAGAGCAATTTAGACGCCCCGAGCAGTTGAGAAGGTGGGGGGTTGGTGGCGGCAGCAGGGGATTGCAACACCCTGAAAGCATCTCAGAGATGATAAAACCCCTTATTCTTTCAGATTTCATCACGGAGCAGGCAGGTGAGCAACCCACGGGGCAATAGGAGCGAAAAAGAGGGTTTGACCGTCACAACAAAACCAGTCTTTTCTGCAGATGGGGAGTTCAGCAGGGTTTCAGCCAGTAATCATTCGCTCTCTGTTTGAACGGAGAGCTGTAAGAAAGCGGAACAGTGCTGATATACAGGGCTAATGTGACATGGGTTTAGAGGTCAGCATATGCAGTCTCATTCACAGAGACTGAAGCCTGTGGATCTTCATTCAGTTAAGGCTTCTCTTGCACACAGGTGCCACGGTGGGCCTGAAGACAGAGCCCAGGCAGTCTTTAGTGTAAAGAAAAAACAGTGAGAAAAGCCCAACATTTTATACAGACTTGGCAGCTTTGCATGTTGTGTGCGCAGGCCCTGAAGAAGATAGTGCAAGAAGCCGTGTTATCTGCATAACACCACTTTTGTCCCTTTGCCTGCCAGATCTTAGGACAACATCCCCCGCCCCTCAAACCTAAATGTCACTGTAAACATGGTGTGACTAAATTCCAGCTTCTCTAAAGGCAAATATGAAGCAATGAACCAGAGTGACCCAGCACTATTGCTTTCTGACACTTTTAAAAAGAAATGTTTTAGAGGAAGTAGATGACAGCAAATGGTGCTTATTCAAATAGGGACATTTCAGAGCTCTTCTAACCTGGGGAATAAAATGATGAGGGAGCAAAGTCTGCATTGCAGGTCACAGTAGGGATTTTGGGTGCAGCGATGGCTAATGTGGAGCAGAAGTCCACCTGAAGGCAGAGCTGAAAGAGGAAGAGTGCCTGTCGCCTGACCTGTTGAAACCTTTAAATAAGAAACAGTGCCAACGTGAAGTCATTATAGAGCATTCCTTCAGAGGGAGTCATGTGGTGAATACAGTGCAAATATAAAATGATTTCATGTTGTATTGCATTTTGAGTAGGTTACAGCTATGGTAAGAGCCTACTGAGTCATTTGTTGAGCTGTGCGCTCCTGTTGATTTGGTTTCCTAAGTTTCTCTTTGTACCTTAAATAACAGTTGGAGTGCTCTGGCTTTTGTACCAAAAAACCTCCATGTCCATAATGTCTAGAACTTTTACCAAAATGGAATTTAGTTCCTGCTCAGACCTCTGGGTACTGTTTTGTGAAAATGCCTTTGAGGAAAGTACAGTGTCAACTGTGTGTGATATAAACCTGCATCCCTCTTAAAAGAGAGTTTCATAATCATTCCACGCTGGGTCTTAGCTGATGGATTAAGCAAATGAAATACCTTTTTAAGGTATGAGGAAAGTAAAACAAGCTCTGTTTGTTTTAAACAATCTGTTCTTATACTGTTACTTGTATAGGACGTCAGTTCTGATTTACACTTATAAGAAGGAATATTTGGTGGGCAAATGTATTTCAGTGTCCTCTGTTTTAAAAGTATTTAGCTTGCCCACATACCAGGAGATGTTTTAGTGAAGCTGTGGAATATGAAATCACTGTATGGAAGGAAAATAAAGAGAAGGCCTCAGCCTAGAGATATACTTGCTATTTAGAGTCAAAACATCTTCCCCTCCACCTTGGAGGAAGTAAATACCTTATTGTGCTTGTGGTTGTAGGTATATTGTAGCTTGCTGTTGCTGAATATGAATTGCATATAGGAAGTTTGGAGAAGGATTATGAACTACTTGGAAATCAAAGGAAATTTTAATAGATGATGAGACAGTGATTAGATTAATTATCCCCGTCTAGCTTGTTTCCTTAAGGAATCAATGTTTACATGGTTAGTGTGTGTCTATCTCCATTTCTGATAGAGCTGTAAAGATCTCAAGGATATTAAATACCTGGGAGTAGGTGTTGTAATGGCTACAGGGAAAAGTTGCAGCCACAAGTGTATTTCCCTGTAGAGACGAGACTCCGTACGGCTGAAGAAGTCCAGCTGCCAGCCAGCTACATGCTTGCAGCTCACTGTGCCACAGGTTCCAGGATCCGCCAGGAGTCTGCAGAATCTGGAGAAATGTTTTTGCTAGTGGTCTTGTTGGCACAACAGCTTGCTGCTTTTGTAGTGCGGTTCACTAGTTAACCCTTGTGGTGTTTTAAAAACCTACTGTGAGCTATTTGCCTTGCTATTTGGCAGAAATAGACACAGATAAAATGCTGTTCCTTACTCTGGGCATTTCCAAGTGTTTCAGTGTGCTTAGACCTTCCTTACTGGTTTTGGATGAAGAAACTGCTGTACAGCTATGATAAATGCTAACACTCAGTACCGTGGGCTATTGTACACTGGCCACATTAAAACCACCAAATTCAAACTTTGCTCGGGCCTTGAGAAGTGCAGTCAGACTCGTTTCTGCTGGGCAGGAATCTCTGACTTCAGCTGGAGAAACAACTGCACTTCTCAACAGCTATAACTCTGGATCCGGCTGAAGAAAGATCTGTTTTGGTTGGAGAGGTCCAACTGTGTGTGCATTGGTGTTGATTGTCAGGGCTGTGATTAATTTTGGGCATTGTTATGCTGGCAGTAACAATGAAGGCATTGTCACCACTAACATTTTCACTTTCCTGTGTTGTTGGAGTGCTTGTTTAATTAAATTTGCAAAAGCAGTAGGTTATGGGAACATTTTCATGTGCAAACGGTGTTGAAGGCGGGAATCTCCTGCTAAGAGTTGTGTCTGTCTGTTGTTCCCATAAGCGAAGGTAATGATGAAAACCTTTAAAATCGGTTCATTGGCTTTGGCAATTGGTATCTACTGAAGATCTCTTACATTTCTCAGAATCACTTCCCCCAGTTGAGGCAGTACTACTGTTTGGTTTTTGTTTGTATTATGTATTTGCTGGAAGGAGAGTGCTATTGTGTGTTTTTTGAAGGTGATTACAAACATAAAATAGATTCTCTTGAGAACACTTTGTCTATTCTCATCACAATTGGTAATTGTTCTGTGTTGTGTAAGACTCTGCATGCTGTGCTTCTTATTTGGCAGTGTGTGTGTGTGAACCTAAACCTGGATTTCCACCTCCAGCATTTTATCACTGATGTTTTAAAGGTGAATCCTGGAACAAAGCATAAAGCCTCCTGGAACTCATGTATTGCTAGATGATGAATGTTTACCAAATTAAGGCCAGTTTTTTTCAGTCATTTTGGAAATCAAGTTTGTTGCATTTTAATGGATGTTTTCTCCAATTAGGACCTGTGTGAGGTAGCTTTCAAAAATGAAAAAAAACCCCAACCTCAACTCCCCAAACAATTACTTTTGACATTGAAGCAGACTAAAATAGTATGTTATATGCAAGGTGGGTGTCATCTTTTTGCACCAAGTGTATTTTCAGAGGTCTTTCCAAAATGCCAAGGGAAAAGGATTCTATAATCCTCACATATCCTATTAGCAGAGAGCCTTGAGGTAGAGATGGGCAAGATGTGTGGAAAAAATGAGGCTTCTGCCAAACGTTTTCTTTGTAGGTCACTTATTGTAGTTGAAATTACAGGGAGTGTATGAGCAAGTGATCTATTAGCAAAGCCATGAAAACAAACCATTTGCCACTTCTAACAAGTGTTCGACCAAAATATGCCTCAAATTTTAAAAATAAGTGAAAACTTGGCGAAAAGTAAGACCCGGGTTTATCTGCATTTCATCAGGTACATGGCGTCCTGGAATGCAGCCCACTGGCAAAAGCACGGGGAGTGTTATCCTTTGCAGCACTGGGAATGTTCTCTGCTGAATTTGGCGCCAATGACCGAGCTTTGCTTGTTA
This sequence comes from Mystacornis crossleyi, assembly GCA_013400655.1. Lineage (NCBI taxonomy): Eukaryota > Metazoa > Chordata > Aves > Passeriformes > Timaliidae > Mystacornis > Mystacornis crossleyi. The sequence continues at coordinate 13,808 of VYZQ01008978.1, forward strand.
GCTGGAGTTCACACAGACTCCTTGCCAGGCCTGCCCAGAATGCTGTCTCCTCTGACTTCCTGTGGTCTTGCATAATATTTCCTTGCTCCTTGTATAACTGCGGCTCATTCTGGTCACTGCCCAGTTTATACGGTCGACTTTTTAAAAGGCCAGTCCTGCAAACGTGCAGCTGAGCCATGTCAGTGGCAGGAGGCGTCCCGCTGGTGACGCCAATGGAAGCACCCTTCCACGGGGAAAGCGCCGGCAGCGGGGGCGTATGTCAGTGCCGACATGTCTGAAGGCAATAAAGTTGGCTGCTGCAGCCTCGTGACGAGATAAGTGTGAGGCACGACTTCAGATTGACCGCGCCTTTGAAATACGTGCCGCTGTTGCTCTGATTTCTGTAACAAATATAGGCGCTAATTAAGGATGGGAGAGGCAGCACCAAATGAAAGTGCGTTTTCAGAGCACTCTGAAATTCTTGTTATTGCTAGTAGCCCCTCTAGTTAAAAGTCCTTACATGTGCCTTGAAAACGTGCTCCAGGTATCCAGTGTTAAAGACAATGATAGGAATTTCAGGAAGGGGTTTTAGAAAATAGCATTTTCATTCTGATGATTTTTTTAATGCTTCCACACAAGTTGTTTCTGCACTTGTCTGTGGTGAAAATACGCATTAGTTTTGCATTACTGTTGAAGCAAGTGTATTTAATAACGTTTACCATTTACTAGCCTTGATTATTTGTATGTGTTTTGAAAGTGTATTTCATAGCAGCTTGTGCCGTGTCACTGCGTTTATGCTGATTATTTTCTGAATATGTGTTTGCACATGTAGTTATACGTAGAACAGTGTGTGTACTTACAGAGCTTTGTCAGTAACTCATTTTCAGAAAGATGTTTGTCTAACTTGACACTTTCTGGACAGTTTAAACACAGTTTTCGAACTGTTACTCATGTTCTTTGGCAAACCTGTTCCTGGCATGGCTTTGAAAAGCTGAAGAGTGGAGATGACAAAATAGTCGCTTCAATATGTTTGTAAACTTACTCAGTAGACTGTACTGATTTTTTTCTGTTATAGTTCTGAGGTCATGTGTGATCTTCCAGTTAAATACTATTTGCTTTGAAGAAACAGAAGAATCATTTTAAGAGAAAGCGTTAGAATTGACTTAGTCATCACAGTTATGTGAGATTCTGTTTAAATTGTCTCATACCGTCATCTTTTCCATGAATCCAGGTTATCCAGTTGTCATAGTAACTTTGACATAGAAAAAGTCATGCTGCCTACACATGACTTCTTGCAACACTCTCTTTTAATCTGATTAATTTAATGGAAAATAAAGTTTTACTGGTTAATCTGTGTTATGAGGCAGCTTTCCTGGTCATTTAAAAGTGGATAAACCACTAATACCTTGTATTTTTAGGATCAACATTTTAATGGCTACAGTCCAGCTAATATGATGCCCGGAGAATTGTCAAAGTAATAGAGTGGTGATACTACTGACGTCTAGCAAGCCATTTTATAGTATTGGGAATACCAGCACTTCTGGGGGGCCTGTATTACACATGCTGCATTTTTGACAGATGGATGCAAAGCCAGAAATCTTAGTACGGCTTGACCAAACAGCTCTGGCAGCATGGTTACCAAATCAACCGGGTTCACCTCAACATGTTTTGACCAATGATGGAGAAAAGCAACAAACTTGCTCCTCAGTGATGGATTTGGAGTCCTGGATAAGCCATACAAATATGAATTGTATGGTAGAAGTAGAGTGATGGTAGTAGGCTGGGGTTGGCCCTAAGATTAGGGAAGAAGCATAAGAATTGCAAAAGGTGTTGGGCTGAGCACTGCTTAGCCAGCTGGAGAATACAGTTCGCTGTGAAGTAAAGATGGATTTTTCTCTCCAAATGGAAGCAGTTAGAGAGATATTTTAGGACCTGACAGTCCATTTCTTTTAATAAATATATGTCCCTCCTGTGTAAATCATTTAAAATTATTTCAGAAAAATTGTGTTGGCTTATAAAGTCAGAGCTAGACATTTACTCAGCATATAGAATAACAAGATTTAGAAACTCTTGTTCAAAAAAGATGAGCTGAGGCTTAGTCTTTCTTTCAGCAGTGTTCAAAAGGCACACATGTTCTCTGAATCCAAATGTAGCGAAGTGTTGGAGAGATTCATGGTCGCATGGCCGTGTTCGCTTTTCCTTTTTCTTTGATGATTTAGAAATGTGCAAATGGGCACTGCAGAAGGTTTGAGGGTTTAATCCTCAGCTGTACAGGCAGGCAGATACCTGCTGCGTTCAGTGGGAGTTTTGTCCCAGTAAACAGCTTGGGATTGTTCACTTGTGTACATGGCTAAATATGGATCTCAGGCAAGTAAACACGCGTGTGGCTGTGCGCGGTAATCTGCTTTCAGAGCTGGGAACACCCTGTGCCCCTCGTGTCGCTGGGGACACGGCCACGTCTGGAGCTTCATGCAGGCTTGTATTAAGGACACCGATGGCCCATCCAACGTGTGTCCTGCCGCAGGAGAGGAGTGATAGGTATCTCTGAGGGTACAGCAGCCTCCGTCACTCGGCTTTTGGTGCACGGAGATACTGCTCTCCTCTGAAGGATGTGTTAGGGCAGATACGCACTTCCAAAATGCCTGTGCTCACAGATAAAGGCAGAAGGGAGCAGCTCGCCTAACACCGAGTGTTTTCAGCCACATGCCTGCCCCTTCCTGAAGCTGAAGAGCTTGCCTGATGTTTCTCAGCCTGGACTTTTACAGGAGCAGGAGTAAACTTCTTATCTAGGGAAGAGTCTGTATAAAGGCTAACTGGAAACAGCAGAAATGGGGCTGTGCTCACAGTGCCAAAGAGCATTAGAGAGCTTTTCATGAACTGATGCTGCAGCTGGCAAAGTGGCAGCATCTGTAAACCTCTTCCACATACAGTGTGCAGGGGCGAACGAGAGACTTCTCATACACGTATTGCTGTTGAGAGAGAGTCGCCGGTATTTCTTTTATTTCATTCTTATAATTTAAAGTTTTTTAATGACACTTGCCCAGAGGCTGTAGTCTGTCAGCAGGGAAAGCCAGCCTTGTGACACTACAGCAGAACACGCCATGTCTCATGCAATGTAACTTGTATGCTGTTATTAGGGACCTGTGCACATGAGGAAATGCTGTAGGTGTGTAACAACAATTTTAATGTATACTACAAAATCCAGTCTCATTAAGTACTGAGGACCTCAGGACTTTTGGAAGAGCTTCTCCTACTGCCTGATGTAGTAATTCAGTGTACTTAGCCTCTTAGAGTATGCTCTAATAACAACAATTAGTACATTTGTATGTTTAAGTATGCTTAAAAAGCTTAAATGGATGTGGTTTGAAAAAGTGAAATGAAAGAACAGTAAAATTAACATTAAAACCCAGCATATGCTATGGTGAGGAAGTATAGTCTTAGCCATACTACAAAAAATAGAGATCTGAAAAGGTCCCTGGTTGACAGATATGTCAGAACAAACAGAAGTGAATAGTAAATGTTAACTGTTGCTTATGGTGTATTGTTTTTTTGTTAGAGTTTTTCAAAGCATTAGAGTATGATGGGAATGTGGGGCTGTGCAATAAAAATTATGAAAATGCACCTTTTCAGAATGTTAACACAGAAGTCCCAGAAAGAACGATGACATCTTACACAGTGGTCACACTTCAGGTTCTCTAAATTGGGGGGGGGGGGGGATTTTTTTTGCTTTAATAAGTAAGTATGGGAACATTTTTGAAAGAAAAGCTTAACGCAAAGGGAGCTTTAAGAGAGGACAAGAGGCACATTTTTCTTTTGCTGTTACTAGAGCCCCTGCAGGCTTGGTGAGGTTGTCTTTTGGGTGGAGGCGGCGTTTGCAGCACTGGTGCTGCCTGGAGGCTGGGAAGGAACCGAGGAGCTCTGCCCTTCCTGGAGAGGGAGCTCTGTTCAGCAGCATGACTTTCTCCTGAGGACTCTGCTGTAGGCTGCCGGCCCAAAGGGAGGGCTGGCAGGACAGGACCATGAGCTGTGAAGGCTGATGAGCAGTTCAGCTCTTGAGTGTCGAGCTGCGTTACTGCAGCAGGCAGTTTCAAAGGGTTCTGCTGAGGCTGGGTGTGTGCTCGACTTCAGTCATCAAAAGCACCCGTAGCCACTGCTAGAGGTTTGACTGAACAGACTTTCTCAGGGTCGGTGCTCAGGGGAAGGCTGAGAGGCAAGGAGGCTGGGAGAAGGTTTTGGGGAAGCATCTGTCCTTTCTGTGTCCTTCTTGAAGTGTTTGCTGATTAAAATGGGCTGATGGGAAGAAGATGGGCTGCGTCAACCTTGCCCACCAGGGATATTTCTGTGTATTCCTCTGTAGGCAAGGGTACACCAAGAGGACAGAAAGGATTGATGAAGGGGCAAAACAGCTTTACTTTTGCTCTATCCAAATCCATAGTGAAACCCTCTCCCACTGATTTCAGTAGCCATATTTTTGACCAGACATCTCATCGTTGTATATCTAATACGCTAATATGCGTACGAACCAACTTTTAGGCTGATGCCTAATAGATAAGGGCTCTTATGAAATTCTGGTTTGCCTTTTTTTTCCCCAGGAAAACAAATATTTGGTACTAGGAACTATAGTTATTACATACCAGTTATTCAAGCTTTTCACCAAATTACATGTGATTTTTTCCACAGCAAAACGCATTTTTACATACCTGTAGCACAACACTAGCCTTGGCCTGACTCTGGGGGATTACAGAGATAAGATATCAACCATGGTTAGCATCATCTTCTGATAAACTGGAGCATCAGTAGGGCTCCATCAGAGCTATAGCCTTGAAGGCAGAGAAAATGGTATTTAGGGCTCTTTGAAAATCTTAGTTTAGGGATTGCATAGGAATGATAAACAAACAGATTTTTGCAAGGTTTTATGAGGACACCGTTGTTAGCTTTTGCAGTAATTATTGAACTGCTTTCTTGTTGCTTGAGAACTGGTACTCTCATTTGTTTGTCCCTGTTCAATCATTGGAGTGAAGCACTTGGTAACAAATTGCAGCATGGGGAAATTCTAAGATTGTCTATTTCAAGCAACATTTGAATACTGAAAACATAGGTAAAATGAAAGGCAAAGGTTAATGATTTAATAACAAGGTCCCCAGGACCGTGCCTTATGTCTGGAAGGCAGTAATTTGCATTTGCTTCCTGTAGGGTGACTTTACTGAGGAACTGAAGGCACTTAGCATATGCAGATGCTGAAACTCTTCTATACATCTGTTACTATTTAAAAAGTATAAAGGCTGTGGTGGAGACATTTGAGATGTCAAAGGGGAAGGAGTGAGGCACTGACAGACAGGAGGGTGCTGGTGTAGGCAGGGAGTGATGAAGGTTATGTGTCCTCCAGAAGGCTGGGGGGGCACCGGCATGGTTAATGAAGGCGAATAGGCTCTGCTTAGGGGAGGGATGTTTCTGTTCTTGATAGAATTGCATATACAGCAAATCGCCTTAAATACATTTTGTGGTTGCCACTACTTATATACAAAGCAAAACCATAATTACAAAGCTGTTCTTGTTTTTGAAACATCATGTGCCAAACAAGTTGTAGATATTTGTAGGAAATAATAATGTCAGAGATCACCTGAGTGTGGAAAAGATAGGTTTATGGGTAGCAGCTGTATTCACAGTGCAGCTGAAGCTAAGTTCTCATTTGCATCATGTTGTGAAAACTCAACTTCAGGTATTTGACGCTGGCTTCTGCAGAACCTGCAGCAGATGTTGCGGGCGGTGGGTGGCTGCAGAAGGGCGCCTGGTGGAGCAAGAGACTGGCGGCCTCGGGCCCTTCAACACTTCTCTGATGCTGGTCAAGCTGTGCAGTACGTGCAAGAGCATCATTAATGTCCCTTTGTTCTTCCCCAGTGCTGTATGAACAGCTTGGGGCAGAAAAAATCTCCTTATGTTGAGCTTGCTGATGATGAAAACGTCTTGTGAAACTCAGTAGTTCCTCTTTGCCTTTTTGATCGTGCTGATAGCTTCTTCTGGAACCACCTACATTATACTGACTCTTTTTTTTTTTTTTTTTGTATTTCAAAAAGTTAAAGGAAGAGTGTTTTGTTGGGTTTTTTGTTTGGATTTTTTTATTTTAATTTTATTTTATTGTTTGATTTGAGACAGTATTAGAAGAGTGAGCCCTAAGTGCAGTTGGAATGGCAGGTTCAGCACACACATCCAGTGGCCTTGCTTCTCCTACTGATTGCCCCGATGTTGTTTGAAGGTAAATTATAGACATGAAACAGCGTACAGGTGAGGTGCCTAGCACAGGAGCCAAGGGCTTCAGCTCTGGCCGAGTGGCCAAGCTCCCACCAGCTGTCCCCCAGGTGAGCCGCAGGGTATTGGACTTGCTGCTCCAGTCCAGCCTGCAGAGCTCACAATCTCAAATTACTCAGAATTATTCACTGGATGTCTGCTCAAAACAAAAACAAAACAAAACCAAAAACATAGAGAGCACCCCCAAGTCCCGCTGTAAAGCTTAATAATCGTTCACAGATAATTGTAATACATTAGGAAAAAAATACACTATTTATAGCAAAATATGTCTAATATCTGGAGTAAGGGATTTGTTTTGTCGTCCTTTCCCAGCACGTTTTAAAGAGTGTAAGAGCACCAACTTGTGCAGACAGGAGTACTGGTGCCAGTTGCAAATGTGGCCATTTTGTGCTTTTGCCTGCCCTACTTATGCCCTGTTCAGTACTAATGCGACTGTATGGGTATGGGATGTCACTGGCCACAGCACTTTTGCTGTTATATATAAACTAAATTTAAGGAACTTTTAGTGTTTGTTTTGCACAGTGAACCTCTGGGAAAGCTTCAACCTTTGACCTCTGTAGTGGGTTATGACAGGGAAGATTCGTAAGAGCTTGATTTAGACTCATCTCTGGAAAGCTGGTTAAAAATATTCAACTACCATGTTCTTCCTCCTCCCCCATCTCAGTAAAGGTCCTCTTAAAATACGTGCTCTGACACTTCATTTTTGTCATTTCTTTGGGAGCCCTGTAGTGAAGGCTGCTTGTAAGGAAATGATTAAATTATATTCCTGTTCGTGCTTTAAAATTGCCTTGGTGGTAGTCCAAGAAGTATTTTCTTGCTCTTCCAAATTTCCATGTGCTTTAATATTAATCTATTTTCATCAATGTGACCTGCCCCAGCAGGAACATTTGTTTGTAATTGGTCATGTAATGTTTGCTGAAGGGACATAAAAGCTAAATTAAATTTATCTCAGGCTTTTAAAAATCTTATTCTGAGAGAAACGAGGGTTTTATTAGAAAATTAAGACATTTGACAGTATTGGGGTAATTTGTCACAAACCTGAATAGTCAATAAAGAAATTATGGTAGCAGAACTCTTTCATTTTGCTTCTACAAAGTAGAATACTTTCTTTGAAATACTTTGTTACTAGCTTTTAATTTTGCATTATATGTTAATAAATGTTTATGCTTGGGTTGTGGCAGCAATTCCAGACTGAACAACTGGTAATGACATTATTTATTGCATTTGAGAAAGAGCCCTTTTACATGGGTTGTATATCACAAATTAAAACTATCCAAAATATCTAAAATTAAAGAATACGTATTTTTAAATGGTAACACAAGTAGTCTTCAGAGCAAGCCAGAATTTCTGTCAGTTCATACTTTGAAATTCTGGTTTTCTAATACGTCTTTTTTGTTAAGTCCAAGTGAAAGGCTGTTTCATGAAAGAACAGAAGTGACTGTATTATTTAGTTTGAATGGTTATTACTAATGATTAATTACTTGCACTTCTAGAGCAGTCAATAATATTTTGTTGTTTTTCTTGCAAAATTATTTGTAATCAAAGCCATTAAACTGTCGTTTAAATGGAGAGCCCACTGTTTGCCCAGAACAGCTGGCTCGCTACATTAGCTTCTATAAATAACTTTATTATTTTAGATGAAAGTTATAAAGCAATCTGTTTGCCTCTACTGGACTAAATAGAATAGCTGAAAACATTGCTAAAAAAAGGATGAAGAGGAGCATTGGAACAAAATAAAATCCTCCAAGGGTTCTTTATGTATATTTATTATTTTAATCAAGCACGACTTCTCTGTGGTTTTGTGGTCTTAAGAAAACTGGAAGGAGGGAAAGTGCTATTTCACTCTTCAGCTGACTGAAATGTGGTATTTTCCTTGTTTAAAATATTGATTCTCCCTGATTGTCCTGAGATGTTTTTGGAAGAGCATAGAACTGAATGGAGAAAAAATATGAAATATGAAAATACAAAAACTTGCATTAACTGTGTGGAGAGATTAAAAGCATTAGCATGAAATTTGTTCTCCTTTAGAAACACATATTGGTTAGAAACAGAGACCTCAGTGCCACATATGCTGAAAATGTGGTTTAAGAGCCTTAATTTACCTTTGTCTGTCAATGTTAATGGACAGAGCAAGTGCTGGAGCTGTTGTAAAACAAATCTGTTTTCCTTTTGTCTGCTGTGCCAGTTAATGAAATAAAAGCTAAATTATCACTGATAAAAGGAATTTGCAGAAAAGCATTGATAAAAATATAACAACAGAGCTTGCCATTAGCAGTTTAAATGGATAATGTTTACTTGTAACCTACTTCTGTCCTCTGGTTTTTATTGTCTTCTCCCCCTTCCCATGCGAGGAAGGGCCTTTTCAGTAGAGGCTTCAGGCAATAAAATTATGGGTATACTAAATCCCGGCATTGGTAAGTTTCTGAGGGATAACTACTACTTTCCCCCCTTCTTTTTCTGTACTACAGTATTGCCAAGCCAAAGCTTGTGCGCAGTTTGAAGTGCAGTTATCAGTATAATTGCATCCATCCCACCTTGAGGAACGTGTCTGCTAATGTTGAAAACTGAGAATGGTTTCTGTCATTGCAGCGCTGGTAGCTCCTGCCACGAGTTACACAATAGTTACTGTGAAGGTCTTCGTTCTTGATGTTTATGTGTGAACACATATTTTCCTTTGTCTTTCTGTATGTTTGTGTCTTTTTTTTTTTTATTTAGTATTTTAAGATAGAGAAGTTTGAAGTTGTGTCCCAGTTGCTCACAAAAATTCAGAAATGGGAAGGCAAAGACTTCTGAGCCCCGTGTGTTTGTGTGTGCATGGTGATTCTGATGTGTACATATATGAATGTGCACGCACATGCACAAACATTTAAATTTTATCATTTTCTTGTAAACCAGACTTGCCTCTCATTGTTTTTTAAATGCTTGGACTTCTTACTACGTTTATGATGGGTAGCCAGTGTCCAGGGTAAAACATTAGCCACAGGGTATGTGAAGAATATTCGTTGTCTTGCAAAAGCTGGACATGCTCACTGGTACATTTGTAGTTTGTAAAAGTATTTATTTAAAGACACTGAGTTCTGAGTGACCAAATAGGGAACCATTGCTAAACTCGAGCTGCAGTACTTAAAGTATTTTATAGTTGCAGCCTGGACACTGCTGTACAGCGCTTGCCAGTTTGCAAATGTCAAGGGCAGTTACCCTCTCGCATTCCTAAATGACTTGCTCCTGCCCATCCTTCAAAATACCTGCGCTTTCTCCAGCTCTTTCTCCAGCTATTGCTGCCAATTTCTGTTTTGCTGTGTGACTGCAAGGACTGCAGTCCTTGGAATCCTTGGGTCTTGTAGGTCTAGGCAATCTGTAAAGTACATGAACTCCCTCTCCTTGCCCTAAAAACTAAGACAAGGGCACCTGAAAAGCTGGGGAAAGTCTTTTCATGTGTGTAGCTGTGCAGATTATTAGCTAGAACACGTAGTCTTGCTGGTCTTGGTCAGATAATTCCTTACAGGCCCAGGCTGATACAATGTGCAAAACTGCTATTGTTTTAATATTTTATTATGCATTAATGTCTTAATATTTTCATGTGTAGTGCAGGAGAAAATATCACATGTTTGAACATTCTAAAGTACTTTTATCTGACAAAAACCTTTGTGTTAATCTTGTAAGCGATATGGGTGTGTATTGTACTGTAGTGCCTTAGCATTTACTGGGGCTGATGCTGTTTTTATAAATGTATAATGTTATAATACTTTGAGCTTTGCTTCTGTGTTATGCCCGTTCTGTGGGTAATGCTTTATTCCCTCTGCAGCTTCAAAGTGTTTAGAAAAAAACAGTCGTGTGCTCTTAAAAACGTGTTTATGGCAGAACAAGTAATTAAATTCTTCTTTGTCAATACCGATCAAATATATAAAAGTTGTCTTCAAAGATGAACTTAGTGGCATAATATTTAGATAGCAATACAATGGAGTAATAACAATGCCATACTGGAAGAAACCCTAAATTCTAGTTGACTGATACAAATGCAAATTTAGGGCAATAACCTGAAGGTGTGGTGGCAGAGCTCTGCTTGCAGTGTAGAGTACCAGGTGTACTCTGGCTTTTAGCAGGCAGGATGTGATGCACGAGGTGATTCTGTTCATGGCGTGTTAAAGCATCTTAAACTTGTTAAAGCGAAGTTAAACTTTGAGTAACGTCAAAGCTATGTTACCGTAGCTGGATAACAAAGCAGTGTAATGTGTTGGCACTGTGTTTACACCTGGTTAACAGAAACATCAGAGAGCAAAATGGAGTAGGAAAACTGGTGTGTGTTTAGAAACAAGGACCAGAGTGTGAATGCCAATGTACAAGTAGATAGAGGGGAAGCTCTGCTGTTTGTCATATTTACTTATTTTTGTGATCCTGTAGGAATGAATGGATGTTGGACAAAGCAATTTCACTGCAGAAAATGGCCCTCAGTTGCCTGATAACAGTGACACAGAGAGGTAGCTCTCCAAACTACAGAAACAGCAGCATGAAAGATTGAGAGCTTTAGGAAAATAACATCTCTGCTGAAAATTCAGTGTAACATACGGATGGAGATGCAGAATTAAATCCTCAGGACGGCTAGTCTTAGACTAAGTTCTAGTTTGAGCCTCCAATCTGCCTTCAGAGAGGAGGATGCAAGGACTCAACTCCTGGCCTGTGATGTGAGTGCCAGAAGCACAGTAGAAAATGAGCCAGTTTAGGTGAGCAGTTGGACCAGGGATAAAGCATAGAAGACCTGAGATATTTGGGCAGACAGCCATGAAAAGAAGTTCACTCAGGCCAAATTGGAAGAGGCTTTTCGGTAAATGAAAGAGTCTCTGCTTCACAGGACAGCTGTTCTCACTAGGGGAGCACTTACCTTTCTGAGGAGGGCTGGCAGTGGTCTTGAATGTGCGAGGGATAGCACGGGGCTCGGTGAGCAGATAGCTGTGGGAGCTTGCCGTGGGCCAGGATACAGCAAGCTGCTGAGCAGAAGTGTGGGAAGAAACACTTGAGCATACAGAAAATAGATCCTGACAGAAGGTTTATCCTAGCTGTAGATTTTTGGGTTGTGGGGTTGCTTTGGTAGTTTTTTGAGGACTGAGTTGTATCTGCAGCTGCATACAGTTGCAGTCATGTATGTTTCTATGAAGGCACAGCTTAATAGAAGATGCATTTTTATCTTTTCTTTAAAGTTTTTATGCAGTATCTTTCCCTCTTCCTTTCAATATCCCTGTGGGAACGAGGAGTGTATCTTTCTTGATGAAGCTACTGCACGGGCTGAGCCCTTTTTTCTTAAAAAGTGTTATTGATGGAGTTAAACAGAATTAATCTTTGTCCTCCTGACAGTTCTCAAAGCCTGCTTAAATAAGATGATCAGTGCTTGCATAACTAGGACTTAACAAAGTCCAGATGTTCCTGTATTTCAGGCACACCTGAACCTTTTCCCCTCTGTGAAGCAAGACACTTAGGGGGAAAAGTTCTTGACTCCTCTCTTTATCTAATTCTAGGTCTGCACTTGGAGATGTTTTCCATATTCTTGGAGTCTTTCTACACTCATGGGATTTTTTTTTTCTGTTGTGTGCTTTCCCTTTCCTCTCCCTAAATCTGCTGACGGCACTCCCAAATCTTTATCCCATTTTCTGAATTGTGTTATCTACTTCCTCCAGAGATGGTTTGATAAAAATCTGGTTTCCAGTTCTCTCCATGTTTCTGTATAGTTCTCTCCGTGGGCTCCTGTATAGAAGAGAACATCATTTGATGAACCTCTGTGGTCTTTCTTGCTTTTTTATATGGTATTCATTTCAAATGCTCCTCAATATTTTATTTATTTTTCTCTACTGAAATAGATTTGTTTTGAGGCATTGGAAATGCTGTATCACAGACTAGCTAGAGACTGATTCTCTCATGGCCTCTGGAATTATGTGAAACTTCCACTGTTTTCTATAAGAGACTTACAGAAAGAGTTACTTTTCCTTGCAGAGCCCTTGTTTTGTTTAAACTTTTCCCAAAACTTGTTTCTACCTACTTTCTCTTTTAGATCTTTATCCTTCTTTCTTGGTAGCCAAGTAACAGAGCTGATGTGGATATCTAGATGTTCCTTCCCATGCTGAAGAGTCACTGCTTCTTAATAGCTGGTCTGGTTTAAGGAGTGTGACATGTCCCAAGAGAGCAAAGCATTTCCTGTTTATTGGCATTAACACAACACAAGAAACCATAAAATAAAACTTAATTTGAAGAGTTGTGTTTCAATCTCGCATCAGTGTAACTCCATGTAAGTTAATATGATGAGGTGAGAATTGGTCCCAGGGACAGGTGTGATGTGATTCCCCAGAGAAACACTTGGGAGGGAAGACCGTGTCTTTGTAGTATCATAGGCTAGTCCCTCATCCTGAACTCTGTTGTGTCCCCGCCGTGTCCTCTTCCTTTGTACCACAAGTGCCGTTGTTTGGATGGAGTTTCAGATGTGTGTTGCTGACCCTCGTCTCCTTGGGTTGCCTGTTTGTGCGTGGGGATGAGTGTCAGTACTGGATCCCTGTTCCAAGTGGGAGTCAGATGGGTCAGACATGGGACATCTCATGTCAAGGATGTTTTTCCCAGTCGTTTTGTTGCTGTTTTGTTTTTAATGCTAAAACGAGGAAGTGAGGAGTTTAATATTTCAAGATGATCATTTAAATAGCTGCAGCTCCCAAAAACGTGGGAAAGACATGTTTTGAGACTGGCTTTGCAAAGCTGTTTTAGTCGACTGTACATCAGAGGGTATGCTCTATGGCATTCCATCCTTCCCATGTAAACACTAGGGAGGGAGAGATCACAAAAACAGGCTTTGCAGCTGCTGGCTGTAGCCACTCTTTGGTTTTCATGCGCAGAGCAATCCGTCTGTAGCAATGTTTGTGCCCGGCACAGCGGTACTGACGGTGCGTGACGGTGAGTACGAGTGAGCGCAGACGCTCTGGAAGCACCTGAGCGGTGACTTGCTGCGGCTGCTACCTGTGGAAGGCAGAAGGGGAAATCGCATTCACCAGACGCAAACACTGTTTTCTCTGGGAACTGGGGTGGGTAGTGTTTGTGTGTGTGTGGTTTTTTTCTCCCTAAACACCACAGCTTATCTTGATTGTTTCTCTGTCTCTCCTCTCCCCTCTGGCCAAACTCAACTTTGTAATTCTTCGCTTTTTCCTGCTTGGCCTGATGTTTTCTCATGTTAACTGTTGGGTTTGAATTTGCACCTAGTTTCTGCACAAAACATAGTAGTGATGCAAGACCCATTGGTTTGGAGGTTTTACAGAGTATGAAACAGAGACTGAAAGTGAAGTGGTATTGAGTTGGTACACCTATGTGCCCAAAATAACAGAATAAAGGTCTGCCTTTAAAAATAGGCAGTAAGAAATAAATTATAATGGAGGAAGAAGAAAATCTGTACAAATATTTTGACAGTGAAGGTGACTGACCAGTAGAGCAACTTTCTAAATGTTGCAGTGGGTTGGCTTTGGTTCCCCGTCCTTGAAAGTTGCTTAAGTTGGTCAGATTGTTGTTTTAAAGAAACGCTCCGATTCAAATTGTATTAATTCAAGTGAATCCTGGAACCTCTGATCTACAGGTTAGACAAGTTCTTGGCATTCTTCATTTCTGGGCTGATGAGGTTTGACACTGTCATTCATCCTTCTCCCAGAGCTGTTAGCAATCTAGAGCTTCAGGGAAACAAATCTTCATTCATGTTTTTAATAAAACATGCTGTAATCACAGTGAACAAAATCCCTGTGTCGGCAGAGGCACAGACCTACGCCCTACCTCACTATGAGTTGGAGCTTAATTGAAAATATAGCAGATAGAGGAGAGCCTCTTTCTCCTTACATGGTGGATTGATTTTGTGCATTGTGTTTTTAGAAAGGTTTTGTCAGGCTTTTGTTGGTTAAAGCTAAACAACCTGTTCTCAGATGTGGTAAACATTTATTGGTAGATAATGAAACTTTATTAGTCACAAAAATGGCCTGTTTGATTCTTAGTGATCTGAGATATTGGTTTCCTCTTAAGTGGAGAGACTGTGGTTGAAATGTTCATCCACATGGGTTTGTTTTCCTAATAGCTGTTGTCTTACAGTCCTTGAGGATTTTTCCCAATGTTTTCAAGTTTTCTTCAAAATCAACAGAAATTGGTAGAAGTCCATTATCTGTATGAGGAAATGATAATAAGAACAAGGGAGAAAAGTTTATATAGGCAATTGTTACATACAGTCATGAATAAAATGACCTTAAATTTTTTTAAATGTGTAAAGTCAACAGTATGTACATGAAGTGTGTTTCTCCAAGGCTTGTTTTTTAATAAATGTGCCATTGACTAAAAACTGTGTTAAATCAAGTTAAGTCATATTTGTACAATTTAGATTGACTCCATTAGATGTACTAAAGCTTGTTCTTTGATTATGACTCTTGTTTTCCATATGCCTTAGTCTTAAATGTATTTCACAGTAGCATAAAGCTGTTCCAGTAAAAGAGTTAAATATTTATTCATGTTCTGTATTCTGTATGAAAAGTTTTTTTAAAATCCTGTTTATGAAGGGGTAAATATACTTTTATAACTACCCTTGGCCACAGCAGCAGGTTCTGTACAAACCTAGCAAACTGCACTGGCAGACACACACTGTTCAAAAGAATACATTAGCACAAGGAGCGATGTTCCCTTTTGGATGCAGCTTGTATCAACATGCGTACGTGGTGCTCTCTCTGCGCCTGCCTCAGCCCTCCCCTACACTTCTGCTGGTGGTGGTACAGTTGTTTCTCAGCCTCCCTCAGCTTTGGTCTCTGTACCATCCCAGTTGTGTTTTCTAATAACAAAACCATGATTTTTGGCAGTGAGTGCAGCTTCTTTTCTTTTTTTCCTTCATTCTTTCATTTTATTTTTTTGATTTTTCTGAGAAAGCAGTCGGGTTTTGGGAAACTGTGCAGTTCAGTTGATTAAGTTATATAATTTACAGAAAGGATGAGAAGAATAAAAATTTTATTTTCCAAGAACCACTGTAAGGAGGCACAAGATATGTTTACAAAACAGTGGTGGTAGTTACTGGGATGAGAGCACCCTCACGCCTGCCTTGGGAGATGCCATCTGTTTTGTGTAACTCTCCTGTGGGCACTTCTGTGTGTACTGATCCAGCTGCATGCATTTCAGCATGTGCATCTTGGATATTCTCATCAGAAATTCGGTTGCTGTATAGTTAGAATCACAACAGTGAATATCGAGGCACCACACCCTGACGTGCACAGTTCTGACAGATCTCCAAGACCTGCCTGATTGTAACGTGTTGTTAGGTAAGCTCTACCAACTGCAGATGGTATCAAATGAAACAAAAAAGTCTTGTTTCTTTTCTGGAAATATTGAGTTCTTCCTACCTATGTTTTTCATAAACAGAATTTATCACAGCTGACCCTTGCCTCCTGTCCTCTTGGGGTGATGGGACCATGGTGGAGATGAGAATCAGGCCCAGTATATGCATACGTGCCTTGTTTATTTAAACTTAAGGAGAACAAAGCTCCAGCAGGAATAATGCCGAAATACTGATACATTAATTCACAGTTCTGAAGTAAGACCCAGAAAATACAAAGAAATGTGGCCATGTGAATTTACCTTTGTGTATGTACAGAATTTCTTCCTTGCTTTGCTGCTTCTTATGTTCATTTTTTTTTCCTTTTCCCAGAGTAACCATTTTTTTATTGTAGCTACATAGCAGTTTAAAGAGTTAGTAGACAGTAGGAGTAGGGAAGCAATAAAGCAAGAAACACCAAAAGAGAAAGACTGCGTCCAGTTATTTACTTTGTGTTACAACACAGACTGCCTTTATATCAGTTCCCTTTGAAAGGTAGTGTTCAGCAAGTAACTATTCAGGGTGATGTGTCAGAGGAGCTAGCGGCCCTTTCCCGACAGAACCAAGCCTTAATTTTTAAAATATTTGAAATACTGCAGTTGAGTGTTGAGGGGCCACAATTGTTTCCTCCTCGAGTACTGGAGTTTCGATGTCCCTCCGGCTTCTGCCGCAGCCGTGGGTGCGGAGAGGCAGGTCTGCAGTGAGAAGGCTCCTCAGGACCTTGCCAGGAACTGAAGGTGTGTGTTTTGGGGTTACTGATTGGCCCCAGGTTACATCACTCCAGGCTCTGATTTTAGCTGTAAATTTAGAGGAATTGCCTAACTTGGCTGAAGTGGCTACTGCTTTTCTGGCCAGGTAGCTGAAGTAGTCTGACCCTTTGGTATGAATCCTTTTACCTTGTAGTAAGCAAAGACCTAAATTTACCCCAGCTCAAGCTACTAAATTTCGATTTTTATTGACTTAAACTAGTGGCAGACTTTTGAATACTAACAAGAACTCAAAATCACAGCATGCAAAGTTGTCACTGTTCCAGTTTACCCGATGACTTGGTTAGATGGAGACAGACAATTGAAGAGCTACTGTATAAAATAACAGCCCTCTGAAAATAAAGCAGGGTCTAAGAATGAGCTGTGTCCTGGGATGTTTGTACAGACAAAACCCACACCCCAGAGGGCAAAAAATGTAGCCTGGCCCTCAGAATCTGCACTTGATCATTGTTGCAGGAAGTGAAGGAAGCTGTGTTACAAGGAATGATCAAAATTTAGAGCATCTGTATTGTTGTTTTCAGGAATTATTATTCCCTGCTTGCCAAAGAAATGGCTGTTAAATCTGTCTTTCTGGATATCCATGATCTTACCATGGATGGCTACAAGTTACCAAGAGATAGAGAATGAGAAATCACTAACTTCCATTATTACCAAGTGCAGGTTAAAATTATTACAATCCAAAAAGTAAAGAAGGGTCAGCATTATTTAATACAGATTTTATTGCAAGATCTGTTTTCTTAACTTTATTACTAAAAGATTTGACACTTTGGGAGGACAAAGCATGACTTATTAACAGACAATATTGAAAATTAATTTTAATGAGTGTTTTGAATGTTCTCTAAAAGAGACAAAACATTTTCATTTAGGGTTGGCTTGTGCCCCCACTGCAATCTTTAGAGCATCCAGCACAGAGACCTCATGCTTGAAACAAGGTGAGACAAAGTGGCTGAATTTCTGTTATCGATGCTTCGCTGCCTTTCTGTAGAAAACTTAAGTTCTGTAGAAAACAGAACTTACGAGTAAGGGTGCTGTAGAGAGCACCATCAGAGAGCAGCCCAGAGCCTTAGGAGAAGGAGCTATTTCTGTGCTCTCAGGGCTAGGGGCTTCACCTGCTCAGTCGGTGCTGTGTTGGAAACGCTGCTGACTGTGATGGAGACAAGCCTTTGTGAGAGCATGGCCTCCAAAGACTGGCTTCCAGTTTACAACTGCCTGCTGATTTCAGAGACATATTTAATTATGGATTATTTATTGCTTCTTTTCTGTCTGGCTGCTGTTTTATCTGAAACATTTTATTAGGTCTAGCTGAAATTGGTAGAAAAAAATCACAGCTGAAATGCATTGTGGTGGACTGTATAGCAATTTTTTAAATTGTGCCGATATATTTACTTTACAATCCCTATAAATGCTTGCTATCATGTATTTACTAGCCAGTGCACTTTTAAATTTCAATTTTTTTACTCTGAAAATTAGGATGTCTGTTTGAGTCAGCTTACATGGAGAGCCTGGAGATGCATGAGAGAAGAAAGGTGGTGCAGAGAGGTTTTGGTGGATGGCCTCTTACATGGCTCTTTTTGGTGAAGATTTCTCTGTCTTTATGGCTTGCTGGTTTCTTTTCAGGGGTTGGAGAACCTGCAACATATTGAAGGGTGGGCTGTTTATTTTCCCTGTGTTGTTTTTATGTACTGAAATATTGTAGTGAAAATAACTGGGTGGGGTGTAATGAATGTTTTCAAAGACCTTCCTTTGAAAGAGCCTTTTTTCCAGTCCTTGGTGGTCACCACCCCTTTTCCTGTGCTGTGCACGCCTCTCTCATTGTTCCTACCCACAAAGGCCCCTTGTGTGAACCTGTCAGCAAATGTGCCAGCAGGACGAGATAAAATGTAGTGAGATACTGGTCCGAGCCTGCTGAAGTACCGGGGTTTGCCCCCCCAAATGTTGGTGGGTATTGCCCAAGGCACAACACGGGGTTAGATCGTAAAACTTGGGGTTTGTCAACAATGCAGAGCCTGACTCTCTGAACCCTTCACGGCTGAGTGGGTCTGGGGCTGAAGCGTCGGTACGCATACCACTGATAGCAAAGTCATGCGATGGCAGTGTTTGTCCCTGAGGCGTGAAATAAAGCTTAATTGAAAAGTTGTCCCTGTTTACCTGCAGTTGCACCATCTTGATAAATAATGCTAGTTGTGGTTTGGTATGGGCCGGGGATGTGGTCAGTGCCTCATCTGAAAAATGAGGCTGGTTTTGAATTTAACTTGGGGGCCCACCACCCCAGCCTGCGAATTGCACTTCATTCACCCTTAGCTTTAACCCGCTGGTGAAGAGATAAAGCACATCCTTTGGTATGTGTTTTTTAGAGTAGGTAAATAGTTGGGTTATCTGAAAACAGATCTTAGCAATACCTGCTGAGCCTTTGAGCAACAATGTGTATGGACCTCTAGATCAGCTGTCAAAATTGACTGATTACTACAAGTAATGCCCCAAGATAAGGATCTGTAATCTCTCAAACACAAATCATTGATAGACATCTGGGGTTGTGCATTGTCATAACCAACCTTATCCCCACCACTGCAGTGCAATTCCAGGAGAGAAAAGCAGAGTGGTACATTTATTACCCTCAAAAAAACTTGGCTAATTTAAAAGCAAGTTCAGTTTTGGCCAATGTTGAAACAGTAATTTCTGTTGTGTTCTTTAGAGTGTTTGGTGCTGGGCCCTTTTTAGTCTTGCAGGTTATCTCTGAAGCTTGCTTTGGCTGGTGTCAGAGTTGATTGCCACAGGGAAGGAATCCATGATCTTGATGGAGCAGAGCAGTGCAAAACCAGTCTGGGGAGGGAAGACCTGAGCTGAGATGATTGGCTAGTCCACTGAGATTTGTCCATACGCTGTCCTCCTTATTTCTCTCCAAATGTCCCTAATATTTGAGAAGATGAAGGTCGTGTTTCACTGACCTGTTCTAAATGTGGGCTGCAGCAGCTTTAAAAGGTGACCCAGAGCTGTTTTGACCCTCTCTGTGACCAGCACTGGTGCTGAGCATGCAGTGACTTGGAGCAGAGACTGCACTTCCTGGAAACTAAGCTAGAGTAAAGTCATCTAGCCCTAATCTAGGCCATGGGTTGAAAAGGCAAAAAGGCCGTGCCACTATCTGCTCTAACAGCTGATCAGCAGCCTGGCATCTTCTCTGCATGCTGTGGGCCTCAGGTGGTTCCACAGGGCTGTGCCTTGCCCCGGACCCAAAGCGTTTGGCACATCCTCTGAGGTACCGGGCCTGTGCTTGTGCCGGTGTGGCAACTGCGGGACAGGCTGGCACTCACAGCCTCATAAAATAATCCAGGAAGAGATTAATGGCTGCCGAAATCCTAATACTTATCTTTCTGTTCAAGGTACTCATAAAACTCGGGAAAAGATGGAAGAACGTAAATCCTGTAGACATTGTTTTGCTTACTATGATTAAATTTATCAGACTCTGTTGCCATACTGTGAACCTGAATGCTTTAAAAAGTGTCAGTGCTCCTGCAGCCACAGTGAGGCTTGCAACATTGAACATCCAAAGTGCTACATAGTTGCTGTGATAACTTCAGTATTTACAGTGACACCTTAAATTGCACTTCCAAAGTGTTTTTCTGCATTAAATGCCGTTAGTGGTATAGAAAAGATTCCAGTGCTATGAACATTTTAAAACTGTTTAGGTGTTACTGTTACCTGTGGTGGTCTTGGAGTGACATGGACTTAGTGAATCATAAATATGCTCAAAGACACCAAAAGTTTGGTATTCATTTAGGCTTCATCTCTTGATACTGTAATTGTAGTTGCCAAATCCTCTATTGTGCCAAGCATCCTAATGAGAATGGAAATGAGTTCCTCACTCTTAATGCAGACTCTTCCCTTCTCTGTCCCTGAGACACTCAGATTTCTCACTTTTCTATCATCTCGCCTTAGGTTTTAAACTTAGGTGAAGGAATTGCATCGATATGGCTATGGCAGTGGGTGCCAAGCTTTCCTGAACTACCAGGGATTTGTTATTTAATGAGTATGTACAGAAACACAAGAAATTCCTCAAACAAGCCAAGGAGCTGGTGGTGAGTTACTGTAAGTTAGGGCAGCTTTAAAGGAAGGGTGGAAGATACTTCATTTCCTTATTTTTGTAATAGCCCTTTCTGTTAGTAGCCTTTCTTGTTACCTTCGAACTCTCATTTCCTTTATTAACGAATTCCCCATTTTGGCGTCCTTTGAGATTGTTTTGTCTGGGTACTGGATACTGTATCCCAGTGGGCATAATGCTGCTTTAGCAATTGCCCTCCGTGAGCACTCCACATATTTCAAAGTGGTCTTGGGTTTTTTTCTCTGCCTGAAAATAACTGTGTGTCCTTTCCCTTTCATTTGCTCTTGCTGGTGTGCTGAACCTGGGCATCTGGTGTCTTGTCAGGCTTTAGAAAAAGTTATTTTCACTGGAAAGAGGCATAAGGAGGGATCTGCATGGCACTGTGCATGGGTTTCCTTCACAGCTTTCATAGTTTGGCCTGAGTTCCTGGGGAGTGAGTAAATTGCTGTTTCTAGCACTTTTTATTTACTGATGGTCACTTTTATTACTTTACCGGAGGGAGCTTTCAAAAGCACAGCGTGCCATCCAGAATAAACTGCTTGTCAGGTAGAATGGTTACAAATACTTTTAAAAGGAATTTTAAGGCTAAGTAAGCATGACTGCTGGCTGCTTGGTGTCCGCAAGCTCATCTCTGGGGCAGTCAAGTGGTGTGGTTCTGAGATAACTGTGGAGTGCCTCACAGTCAGCAAAACTCCTTTTTTATTATTCTGGTTCAAATCAACTAACTGGGGATTTGCCAAGCAGAAAGTAATGCAAAATATGAACTCAGAAAAAAAAGGATTTGCTAGTTTGAAATAAATCTTTTTTTGTTATCTAAGGTAGTACTGCCTGTTAAAATACTTTTATTGAGTTTTTACAGGTTTTAATTTGAATTTTTTTATGCTAAACTTCTGATCTTTCATTTATCTGTACTGTTAAGTATTTTATCTTTGCATCCACAGAATGTATTTTTCTTATTCTTCAGCTTAGCATTTGACTCTTTAACTCTAAACCACTCGAAATGAGCATTTGCTACAGAAATTTCATGTGACAACTTAATTAACTGTGGATTCTTGACCTTTAAAGTGCTGAAGCTAGAAACATTTAATAACCAGCCACTGGATATAAAGTAACGTGCTCCTTGTTTCACTAGCTTGCATACATGGCAGTTTGAAGCAAAGTCCAAGGGTCACCAAAATCATGAAGTAAACTCAAGCGGGTCTGTCTGAACTGTGTAATTCAAAGTTCTGTCCGGATGTGTCACACAGAGTGTAGGTATGAGTGAAGGCTGTCGGGTTACTTACGAGATATTTTTCTGCAAGGTGTGCATTTCAGTTTCTGTGAAAGCTTCTGTGATCTGGAGCCTGCATGGTGGGAGTGTAATTCAGTGCAGTCGCGGCACTGCTGAATCTTAAACAAGCGTGCGCGCGGCTGTGTGTGTGCGTGTGTACACAACCTGAGTAGCAACCCACCTGGACTTGCGAAGAGCAGCGAAACCCTGAGCAGAAGATTGCTGTCCTGGCAAGTCCCCTCCATCAGCTTAGAGGAGCCCACCGATGTCCTTGCCAGGAGGGAGGACCCCTGAAGCTGACTGCCTGGCAACCTCATCGGCTGAGTGGGTACCGAGGGCTTTGCGGGGGTTGGAACAGCCTGCGGGAAGGACCAGGGAGATGTATGGGTGGAGGCGGTAGCCAGGGATTACTGGTGGAGATGAGGTACTGGAGGGATTGAAACTGCAGAGAGCGAATACAGTCACAGTCAGTGGAAACAGGACCGACACCTCAGGTCAGTCCCCGGCTGCTGAGCCAGCGAGGGTTGTGTGGGTGCCTATAACCAAACTTCGGCTCAGTGACGCTGTGTGCTTAAGCTCCTGTGCAGGGGTGAGCTGTGTGCCCCACTCTTTGTGGGGCTGATCCTTCCTGTCTCTGGGTCACAGGTACTGTCTGAGGATGCTGCAGGAGGGCAGTGGCAGCAGTGCAGCCCCGGGCTGAGGCTGGCTGCCTCAGCTATTTCCTGGCTGCTGGAGCCCAGAGCTATCACAGCAGTGGGTGCTGGGAAGGCAATTCTAAGCTGACATAGTAGTTTTGCAAGATTGTTTAAACCAGGTGGGTTATGTGGGGCTTCAGGTTTTGCCAATAAATTGCCATCCCTGAAGTTTCCAGTCCTGCAGTAAGAGAGGCTTCAGAAAGTCAGATTATGATCTTCACCCCGGGTGTGCAAGACCTTTGTCTGCAGGCATTCCTGCTGATTTCAGTGACGCTGTGTTGCAAGGGCCTGCTGGACATGAGTAAAGGGATAGGAATCTGGCTCCTGGGATCCATGCGGGGCATTCCTATGTCACCTGGGATGTTTTCACCCAGTAGGATTGAGTGCTCTGTTCCTGGGCATGGTTGTACCCTTGGGACTAGGTTGGTGTTTTTATTCTGGGGAGAAGCATGCAGAACTGCTTATAAAAATTCAGAAGCTTCACCTGGGAGTGCAAATAGCTCCCAGTTGTTTGTCATCTTTTCTCACATACATTGGCCCATAAATTCTATTTTCAGAGTGCAAACTAAACCAGGAGGGAGTGGGAAATCATGTAAACAGCTGTCCTGAGGGTACAGTGCCACACTTGTGTTCTGTGTCGCAGAACTGCCTGTGCCTTTGGAACTCTTCCATTCCCAATGGCTTGCACGCCCGTAAGCAGTGCAGCACCAGCACATCATCCAGCAGCCGTGGGAGAGTCCTTGCTGGGAAGTGGCACCTCCCTGTTTCTTCTCCTCAGGTCTCCTGACCATCTTTTACATAGCCAAGTCCTGGAGTCACCAGACCCATTCCTCAGCTTGGCTTCCCCATTTCCAAAAGAAACTTGAGCTTCTTCGTTCCTTTCTTGGTTTACTGGGACCAGTTATGCTGTGATTGCAGTGTGAAGGGTGCATGTGCAGCTCAGTGGAGCCTTATCCTGCTGGATCCTGGGACTCCTGAAGGAGCAGGTGTCAAGGAGTTCCCAGGATGCTTCCCCTGCAGTACCCCTGGGCTTTGGACCAGCGTAAGGGTGGCTTGATTCGTGGTGGCTTTCTCTCCTTTTCCCTCTGCACTTTTAGAAGTCTTGTCAGAGTGAGCGAGGTTTCTGCTTGCGTTGCTGTCTCCAAGCAGTGACGCACGTGTGTGCTCTTTTTCTGCCATGTAAGTGGGTGGTTTATGTGCTAGGAGGGAATGATTCATAAATTAGCTAGAGCCCAGGCCTTTTCTCTATTGCCCGGGTGGTGTCTGAAGAGGATTCAGTGTCAGCCTTTCTTTTCTCCTGGCTTTCAGTTGGGCAGGTTGCTGAGCAGTCACATTGCCACTCTCCAGCTGCGGGTGGTCCAGCCTCACGCAGGGTGAAATGCTAATCCCCTGTATCACATGGGGGTAACTGCAGAATTATTAATGGCCTGCAGTCTGCAAACAAAAATCATGCAAATACCGCTTTTTGCAGAATTCTGTCACTCAACTGCGCTTTTGGGAGTCTTTAGCAACCAGGACAAGTAAGCGCAGAATGACCATCTTTGACATGGACATCCCTGGGAGGCACAGCAAGCAAGCATAGATGGATGTCTTGAGTGGGGAAATGGCATGGGGGCGTTTTGGGTCTTGGTGGGCTTACGCTGGGCTGGCTACAATAGCAACACGACTCAAGGGTGTGCTGTGTGAGGGGAGATGGGGAGGAAAATTGAGGTGCAGGAAGCCACAAGGGGGAAATGCTTAACAAGCAAGTCATTTGTTTATTTAAAATGATAATGGATAAGCAAAAACGTCTTTTGAAAGCAACCAGGCAGGCTGATTCCTCCCCTTGTTTTCTCATGTGAGAAAGCTCTTGTGCAGTGTGTAATGAACAGAGATGTCTCTCTGCAGAGGACCTTAGCAGGACAGTCAGAAGCAGCGTTGAGGGAAAGCATCTGTAACAGAGACAGAAAATCTTTCTCTGCTCACAGCATTAATTGTTAGAAACCTTGAGCAACCCATGGTTATTGAAACCAGCTTGTCTCATTAGCCACACTTCAGAATTATATTTACAGAGGTTAGAAAACTAAATATTTTTCTTTGTGGCTGGAGTGGTGTCATGAGAGACTATGTCTTATACAACCTGTTTTTACTGTATAAATTGTGACCTGGCTTTGGCCTTGGTTCCCGAAGTTTCATATTTAAATGAGGAAGGATTGGATCTTGTTTTGCCCAAGTTGGTTCTAATGTGAAAATTGTGGCCTCTAGATTTAGAACAGAACTCAAACATTTATGGTTGAAGTTATATTTTTCAAGCAACAGTTGGAAATGCTCACAAATACTGCTACATAGTTTTTGTTCTGTTTGGTTTTGTTTTGCTTCTACTCTTTTATTTACTTGGTATAATTAGAAACTGAGATTTGTTCCTGGTCTATCATCTGTATAGACACAGGCACATTTTTCTTTAGAGAGCAAGACACGTTTCTGAAAGTACCACCAGTATTTTACATGTCTCTCCTGTACCCAGCACCTGCCCCAGGAGAACATGGGGCATCTTCTGTTGTATCTTCTCAGACAATTGTACGAAGGGACCTTTTTTTTTCACATGGATGTAGTATGATTCTTACTTGGCCAGGAGAAAAATAATGAGTTAGTGTAACCTTGTGAATATCTGATCCTTTAGATTCAAACTTAGGTGGGTTGGTGCTTGCTTCAGCAATACCCCTGAAGTAATTATTAAAGTTGGATCCTGCCGTGATGTACTGAAATGAGGCACATGCCTCCTGTAACAGAGACCATGTTATAGAACATTCACCTTGGGCAAAATAGTTGTGAAAGAGGTTTGCTGAGGGCTGATCACAGATCTTGAGAAGATACTGTAAGGATTTGAGCCCCTTGCCCTGTTAGCCCACCCACTAGCGAGCACCTTTCTGATCCCACATATGTGCCCTGCTTCATGTATTTTGCAGCACAAGGGCTCTACTGATGTGTTGTGAGCCCCCTCCTGCTTTGAATGATGATACTGAGTGTCCAGCCTTGTTGAGCCCCAGCAAACACCTTATTGTGACTTTGCTCTTGGCATTTAATGCGTGTCCTGGCTATTCTTCCTTCTTACTAATTTATGAAGCCTCCTGTGGTTTCAATGCTTTAGGCTTTTGCAGACTGTCTAGGTCTTCAAGAAACAGTGATCTTCTTTAGAATGCTCTGTGTATCAATACTCTATTTTAGGCAGTTTTGCATGAGACCAATCATGATTGAAACAGTTTCTGGAATTAAGTAATGCGATTAATACTTGTTTTCCTCATAATCTTCATGCAACAATATATTTATTGGAACTTTTTGTTTTGATAGGGTGGGTTTTTTTGGTTGATCCATTTTTAGTTTACAGGCTCATTATTTTATATTGATGTTGGAAAAAACAAGTTATAAGCTGCTTCGTTTTGGGGAGACTCACAAATGGAGAGAGGTGTGTGTGAGGAAATGAATGTGTACCCAAACCAGCAAAAACAGTGGAACTGTTCTTCTTAGCACCCTGTTCTGTGCACATTCAGGTGGCAGTGGTGGACTGTTGCAAGAGTTGGCCTGAAAAGAAATGTATTTTGTGTTGATGTAACTCTGGTCCTCAACTGCAAAACCTCAACTCACGCAAGTGTAGGAGCTTGTAGTATCCGCGGAGCTACTTGGGGTGAAATGGCTCTGGTTTTAAAAGGATTCAGATGCTTCATGTTCTGAAATAAGAATTGTACTTCATTAAAGAACCTTAGAGTCAATAGAGTTCACTCTTAAAATGCCCTATCCCAGAGCCATTATAAATGTATTCCTTGTGTTTCTCATGTGTTAAATTTAGCTTTATGTCCCTTGGTGGCTTAATTTTGCGTACTTGCTCCATAAAATGTCTTCCCCTTTGTTATTTCCTGCTCTTCTGTTCTCTGTGGAGTTTGAAGGAGGTTGACTCTATTGGTTATGTTATTTTACTCACGAAGGAATCTATTTTCATAGACAATGGAGAGATGATGATTTAATTAGAACAGCTTCTCCAGAGAAGGGCTACCTTGCAAGCAACAGCATTTTCCATTTTGTACCCTTCATGGTCAAGGAAAGATGGCTTTCTGGACAAGTTTTGGATTAAGCACTGAGACAATTCTATAGACTAACACATTTTGATACTCTACTACTACTTTTATTTTAATGTGGAGTGCAGCCATTGAAACTCCTCAACATTGTTATATCTATGACAGAGCCATATTCACTGTAATTATTCTAACTTTAAAATGGACTACCACCTCATCCCAGAGTAAGTAAGTTTAGATTGAACAAACAAAAAAATTATTTTTAATGTTTCCTGAATCCCAGAAGTAGTAGTTTACAATTTCATTTTGAATCTCCTGCCTAAAGCAGATCTCAATCCTGTTACACTCCATGGCGAGCACTTCAGGGCATTCAAAGGCTGACTCATGTACAGTCGGAGCCCTTTCCAGCTGTGGCAGTCATCTCCTAATTCCCATTTAAAGGGCACAAATAGGTATTAAAGTCTGGCCAATTGATTTCAAACACCTGACAGAATGGATTCATTACTGAGAAGATACACTCTTGTAAATGCCTCTCAAGCTGTGAATTGCATGTCAAGAAATGATTTTCCTTTCTCTTCTTTACCTATCAGGAGCAGCTCCGAACGGAGGAAGGAGAAATCAAGAGATGCAGCAAGATGCAGAAGAAGCAAAGAGACTGAGGTTTTCTATGAACTGGCACATGAGCTGCCCCTGCCCCACAACATCAGTTCCCACCTGGACAAGGCATCCATAATGCGCCTGGCAATCAGTTTCCTACGGACTCATAAGCTTTTGTCTTCAGGTAAGATCTGAATAAAGAAATTAGTTGTCAGGCTGGCTGATGGCAGCTTGGTAAGATTACGCGTGCTCTTCTCTGACTAGAGGGTTACCACAATAACAATTAGTGCAGGTTTTTTGCCTCTCTAATAAAACCTCTGAGAACTCTTGAATGTGGGTTATTAATCTCAGTTATGAGATTTTGAGCTTTTAAGAGTTTAATCAGAATTCAAACTTATGCTTATGCCTTAAGCTTCCATGCTGAAACCAATAACTTTTGATTTGGCGTGGCAAGCGTGTTTGTGCCTGCACATTCGAATAGCAGCTGGGGTGCTCTGAAGGTCCAATACTTTGTTTGAAAGGAGTTAATTGTGCTATCCACTGGCAATGAGTAGTAGGTAGGTTGTTTAAAACAAGCTATACTAAAATAAAACAACTTCTAACTATTTGATGTGAATGGATTCAACGTAATCAGTCTTGCTCATGTTGGACTAGTAGGAAATGTGAACAAGCATAATTTTTATAGCCTAGGAAAACTGAAAAAATTAGGAATATTCTTATTTTGCCCCTGTATTTGAATAACCACTTTGATGGAAGTATGTGGCTTGAGTAGCCTGGAAGATCAGTGAAAACAACTGATGTTTCCAGAACTTTCACACGGTGACCTACGAGTGTTGAAAATACGTTAAGAAAACAATGCCTGCATTGTTTGTGAGTGGTAAACCCAAAATTTTGTCTTTTCCTTCATTAATGGAAGACTCCCAATAAGGTCATGATTGCACTTCCTCTCTTCAGAAAAGTTGAGTCATACGAGAGCAATTACTTTAATAAATGTTATCAGGAAGCATCCCATTTTGTGGTTGGATTTGCTATTGGTTTGTTTTTGGTAAGTCTGAAAGATATGGGAAATTTAATTCTGCTTCTGTGCGCTCTGCAATTTCTTGTAGCACTTCGGTTTTTGCTGAAGCCTACTGTATAAAATGTAGGTATTTTCATCTTAGCTCATAGAATGCAGTTTTATCATGTACTTCTGTGAAAAGAAAACTTTATTTGCTGAACAGTGTTTGGAAATCATCTCTGATTTTGTCATGTAACTAATACTTGAAGAAGTTGCGTAAATAGGTAAACGTTCTTAAACAAAGCCAATTTGTTAGTAACTTGCTCATAAAAACACAGCCTGAGCTTTTCAAATATTTATATGGCACAAGCTAGAGACTGACACAGCATAGGAAAAGTAAACTTCTGAAAGGCTGTAACTGATAATATAACTAATGTGCGTGCCTGTGAAAATTGAGATGAAATAGTTCGATGCAGTCATCATCAGAAAAATACCTTTTCTTACCTGCTAAGATTAAAGTGAACTTTTCAAATTAACTTACATTTCTCAGTGAGGAAAACATCTACTGATTAAAACATTTATTTTGATGATTCTAAAGTGTTAAGGCTTAGACTCATTATTTGATGAGATTTGATGACAATTCAGTATACATATAATATTAATATATACATGTAAAGATACGATATTTCTGAGACATATTTCTGTGACAGTGTTTGAAAACCAATGTGATTCATGTAGACAATTTACATTTTCTTCAAGTACCACCAGCAGCAGAAAAGAATCTGGAACTAAAATCTTACAGAAGCAACAGGCTGTGCTTTAAAATTTCATGCTTTCTCTATTAGTTATTTGTTTAGCCTTAATTCTGATTCACTCACTTCCTCAATCTTAAATATTAACTTGGAGTAAGTCCTCTCATGAAAATTTGTGTTGTTAGTCAAATGCAGATTTGTCGGTGGCTGCATCTGGAGACACCAGAGGTGCAGATAAGGGTTTCAAAATCTTAGAAGCTTCTATTCTGAAGAACTGAATTTAAGGTACTTTAAAAGGACGGATTTTCTGGAAATTTTGCGTATTATTTTCTGATGATGAAAATATGTTAAAATTAAAGAACTAAAATCAGAAAACCTTGTCTGCTGCTCACCTACTATTCTGAGTACAGCTAACACACAAAGTAATTTTCCTATCTTTGTGGACTTCTGAATAATGTCAGTCTCTGTAAGGACACTGGCTTTCACTAGAAGGCTGTCCAATTTAATTCAGAGTGGTAGGTTTTCATGCAGCTGGAGGCTCACGGATCCAGAGGTTTGCTGCTTATCCTGTTTTGACAAGTGTGAAGCAAGATGGAAGATGGACTCAGGTGATGTTTGTGCTCGTTCTGTTCTTGCTTCTGCTTTGGACCCGTTCTGAGCCCCAAGTGAAGCTGCAGCAAAGGTTTCATGTGCATGTTCAGCAGCCTGGAATTTGACCAAAAATTTACTGTTGCATTTGAGAAGTGTGATTTGACTGACAGGGAGCATGGGGCCATCTCTTGATGGATGAACTGGGAGATGGGGAGGTGGAAGTGCATGAGAAGCAAATGCCCACCTCAGCCTGCAAACCCCCTCTTTGCTTTATATTGTCTTTATTGAAATGGCTTTGATTATTTGGGCTGGACACCTACTGTAAACTGGAGTTAAGTGAGAGTATTTTTCTTGTTTCTAATTTACTGTATCAAAACCTACTTGCACACCATATTTTATTTTGTATTACTGTTTGTGGGCATGATTCTCAAACACATCTCTCTGTTTCAAGGTAATTTTGCCTGAAGCAGAGAGAACAAGGCCTTTCCCAGAACTGTACCCTCATCTTTCTGCAAGCTGATGCTCCAGGTGGGATTTTGGAGATGGCCGTAGGCAGCTTGCCAGTCTCACTCTGCTGGCATTGAGTGTCTCATGCCCTTTCCTATTATTCCCTGAGTTGGAATAGGGCTTTTCACTTGTGTAATTTGGGCTGTTTTATTAGCTGTGTCTGCATAATGATCATTTATCTGTTGGGAAGCCAAGACCTAGGGAAATCTATGCCCACATTCTTCCAGCAGGTGAATGGCAGAGCCCCTGAATCTGAGCCCTCATTGAGAGCTCTCCCGCTACGTGCCTCAAACAATCCCGACTTCTGGATTGCAGAGTGCACGTCTCCTGCAGGCGTTGCAGGGCCCGAGCTTGGCCCTTGTATCCTATCATAATAGGAAATAGCTGGTTGTATATCTCAGAGTTCAAAAGGGTAAAAAATACCAGGTTTTGCTTTATAAAAGTTGCTGCTTTACTTAGTAACACGTTTCCCTTTGATTTTCACAGTAGGCAATTCTGTGTGGGAATGTTGGAGAGGAAGCCTTTAACATTTAGAAATGCAGGCTGTTCGTCTGACGGCCTGATTGAGATTAGTATCACAGGAAGCAAACTGAAACAATAGCTTTATAATACTGTTTCCATGTTGTGCACAGAACAGTACACAGTATAATTGGAATGCTAAGTAGAAATATTTAATTATGATCATCTTAAATATTTTTCAAGATGTCTCTTTATTCTGTTGGCATAATACATTTTTGCCATCGTCACATTCAAATCTTTGGGATAAATTTAGAACTGATCCTTGTTCATTTCAAGTAAAGGTTTTGATCCCATAAGTTGCTGCTGAAAATAGGCATTCTGATGCTTATCAGTAGTGGAGCTTTTGGATTTGGGATCTTATATCCTTTAGTTTAGTCAGAAAAACTGTTCGCAGTACTTTTCCCATGTTATATTCTAGTATAACT
>VYZQ01008978.1:46519-63726 GCA_013400655.1 Mystacornis crossleyi
AAAGCCAGCAGGGAGCAGAAGGGGAAAAAATAGCTTTTCTCTAGGCTTTTAAGGGAGAGGACAGACTGTAGGGAGAACTAATGTGGGCATTGTTTTTGAATGTCTGGACAAGCTGCATCTAATGTCAGACCATTGTGGCATAAAACAGTGCTTTAAAAATAGCGTGTCTACTTGGGTGCTTTTATTAAATTGGAAAAATAGTGTTATGCCAGCCATGCTGCTAAGAATGAAAGTGAGCCAGGTGCTGAGTGCTTCAGCTGCTTGAAGTGATGTCCCTTTTCAGGGAAGGTGCACCCACAGGTCCAAAGGGACTCAAAGCCTGGCCTGATGGAGAGCTGTATTCCCACCATTCAACACCAATGGCTGCAGGACTCCAAACAAGTTCCTGGGAGCAGCATCTGAATGATTTGGCTAGATACAAACTCTGCAATCAAGACAACACTAACATAAGTGTTTTCTTTGTCCAAGATTGCTTGTGCACTTGGAGATAAGAGCCCTTCAGGAAGCTTCAAGTTTAAGAGTAGCTTTTTCTTGATGTATCTAAATTGAAAGCTTTTATTGAACACATTGAAAATATCCCCTTGAACAGGATGTACTGTCCTGTCAAGACAGAAAAAAGGGGGGGAAAAAATCAGTCACTTTCCTTTGATGGAAAACAAGAAACCAGGAAGAGACAAGTCTGTCTCAAAGCTGCTCTCTCTGATGCAGGATGAAGCTACTGTTAGATCTTCCCTAACTTTTGTGTGCTGGCGTCAGGCAGATTTTACAACCCTCCTCTGGAGTGGCAGCTGTAGCCTGGTATCTGTTATGCACAGTATGTAAGCAACTTACTGGTACTTATAGGAACCAGGATGAGAGACAAAGCCAGGAAAATTCTGTGCAGGTGAGGATGTGACCTCTAGTAGGAAGACATTTTATCGTTGTCTACCTCTGAACTGACCAAAAAGACCCTTTGAGTCAGATCAAAGGTGTTGAGAGGAGTTACAGGCTGTTTGCTAGGAGGTTGTTTATACCTGCGCCGTTATTTCTTGTAAGGAGAAGCCTGATTTTTGAGCTTTCAGACTTGTTCCAAGAGGTTGGACTGAAGGAAATGAGCAAGCATCTACGGAAAAAGTGTTCTTAAACTTGAGAACAGTGCACATCCTGACAGTGAGAATTAATCAAAGCTTGTTTACAAAAGTTATTTTTAGCATAAAAGGTTATCATAAACACTGCAATAAGCATTTGCCATTACAGTTCCAAGTTTCTTGTCAATGAATAAATTCTATTTGGTGGTTACAAAATTTGTCAAAATACTTAGCAAAATTTAATACAGACTGAGATATGGATTAAAAAATACTTTATCAGAATTCAAGAAATGCTGCCTTGAGGCAAAGTGAACAGTGGATGACCCATCAAATGTTGGGACATGGGACACCACTGCTCTGTTCCTGGTTCTCCTCTAGCTCTGACAGCCATCCCAGGGAGGCCACAGCAGTTTTACGACGCTTTTTGACATGTTTCAACATCTCCCAATCTCACCTAGACAGAGATTCTCCTCTTGTATAGGCTTCCCAGCATTGCATGAACATAATCTTGGCTTGGCTCCATCAATGTAGCTATTTTATTGTATGTAGCAATATTACAGCACTTCATTCAGCAGAATGTGCTGTTAATTTAAAGCAGCGTATTTGCAGTCCAGTCTCCGTGCTGTGCTGTCATGAGGTATTCCCATTAGTTGAGGGGAGGTGGAAAAAGCTGTAGAAAAAAACAGAAACACATCTTTATTTCAAAATTTAGCTAGAAGCTATTTTGAAATGCAATGCTAACAAAAAAACACAATTAAACCCCCCCAAAAACACCCCCCCCCCCAACAACAACAAAAAAAAAAAAAAGGCAAAAAACCCCACACCCTATAAAATCACTATAAACGGAGTCCCACTGTTACCTTTCTTGAAGATGTGCAAAAACCTGACAACTGTACACAAGGTGCTGCTCTCTGAATAAAGTGACCTCAGACCTACTGGAAACCAAAGGCTGAAGTTCTGCTCTCAGCTCCTCATGCTAACTTCCCCCTTCCATTTGGTCCCAGCTTTCTCAAATATTTTCCATCTGAAGCTGAATTTTCTTACATTAGTGCTCCAGTTCAGCCCCAAGGTAAATTAATGAAGAAAATTTAAAGCAAAGTGAAACACAGTAGGGATTTCAGAGAGGAGGTTGCAGTAGCCATGCCATTATTTGTTTTGCATCTACAAAATAGGTTCTTTCTAAAGCAGACCGGATTTTTGCTAGTGGCAATGACTGAATTGTTTCTGAGGAACTCTCCTAAATTGTGTGTATCCTCTCTTTATTAGTAGCTAGTGGTTTCCACAGGAGAAAGGGAACGTGCTCTAATGCTGACACTGCAGCCATAGGAAGGACTCCTATTTATTATTTATATGACTATAATTATACCGAGTTACCTGATACAGGGCATACCAGGGCCGCCACAGCGCAGCCCAGCACATTTCATTGCTGCAGACTAAGGATCCTCAGGTAGCTGATCTGCTTCAGCGGGGTTAGCACAGATGACACCTTCTGGGACTCTGTGTTTGCAGCCCCGCAAAGAACCTGGAAACCGTCGAAGGCACGAGGACCTTTGGTGTGTCCCAGTGCTGGAGCTGCACTGGGTAGGCTGCTGGGGGCTGCTTATGCGGAGGACAGGCAAGGAATAGATGGGCAACAGCAGCAGAGCGGCTCTGGAGGTACTTGGCACCCACCTTTATGTGCCTGATGGCGCCTGCAGTTTCCTCGGCTTTGAAACGTGAGCACGTCCTATTAAGTACTACAAGAAACTCGTATCTGCCAGCTCCCCTTTCCTGCTGCAGCCGGGCTGCTGAGGAGAAAGGAGGGGGTGCAGTGGGGTTTACTGAGTTACCGGGGGGCTGGAGTGTGTCTGCAAAACACCTTGGTTGTGCTTTTGGGTTAGTTTAGACGGGGTGCACAGCAGCACAAACAATCTTCTCTCCCTCCTCCCCATCCACATCACAGATGCCTCCAGCTGGACGAAGATAATTTTAATAAAAACAGTTGAACTCTGATCCCACAAACCCCTGTAACCACATGCTTTAAAGCTGACTATATCTTTGAGTGCTGTGCTCAGCTCAGACCTTAAGGGTTTGAACCTGCAGCCCTGATGTGAGTGATCCATGTCCTCTGTGTGTGTTTGTATAAGTAATATAATTTATATACATGGAAAAGCAAACTTAATCATCTGATAATACAAGTAAAGTGTTTGTCTTTCACTGTTGGAGGCATTTAAGAATACAAATGCTTTGAATAGTCTTCCTGCCTTTGAATGGTCATGTTTTGTTAATGCAAACTTAATGAGCTGGGAAAAAAAAAATGGAAAGGAGGGTCTGGGGTTAGAGCTGAAAAGTCATTTTTTCTCTGAACCCACACTTGGCTGATTGTCTTGGGCTATAGCCATGATCCCTGCTGAATAAACCATTTGTTTGCTTCCGGAAAAGTAAAAAAAGACCCTTGACATTCTTTACGCAGCAGAAACAAGCTTGGGAGCAGATGGTCACTTACCTCTTTTTTTTTTTTTTTTTCCTTTCCTAAATGTCATTTTGGTCAAAGTGCATACTATTCAAATATATTATTGTGTATTTTCTGTATTTTAAATGCTAGTCCTGATGTAATTTCCTGAAGTCATTTGCTTTGTACTGAGGAGGAACTGGCCCCTGCATGTGTAGCCAGAATTGCAGTGCAAGGACGTGAAATGGTAAATCCCCAGCCTATGCTGGCCATGCCTGGAGAGTGTTCTCTCTTCCCTGCTACCAGACAGTCTTGTTGAGAAGCAAAGGGTGATAAACCAAGTGCTCCCCTCTCTGAGTCCACTGGCTCTGGGGCTGAGTCCACTTCTTCCCTTGTTTGCATGACGTGTGATGGGCTGCTGCCAGGGAGGGATGTTGAGGAACAGGAGGATGCAGCAGCAGCAGCCAGCATCATTCTTGTCACCATTCATCTGTTCCAAACAGTGCTTGGTGGGCTGTGCATTGCAAATACTCATCACTCTTGGTTCGCTTGCAGTCCATCCTCAGGCACTAGCAGATGCAGTTCCAGGAGCTTTATAGATCAAACTTTTCCTTTAATCATCGCTCATTAGTACTTCAAAGTAAAAACTGCATTAGTTTGGCTCAGCTTCTTCCCTATTCAAAAAAGTAACAAACCCAAACCATGTTTTACAAAGCAGTGCTCTATTCCTGCTTCTAGACTTCTTGCAAAATGAGTATTTCAACAAGAAACATGAAGGAAAATGATCAATGTGCTGTTTCATTGTGGAAAAGAACAAAAATTAATGACTTTTGTCAAGTGCTACCAGTATGTGCTACAGAATGAACTGTAAGCTGAAACTGCAACATTAAACCAACAAAGAAGAGGAACTTCTTCAAGAAACTTGTTTGTGTCCCACTGTTCTTGTGAGTAAGGCCGATGCAGTTATGGTTGGAGCCTCTGGACAGCAAAATTGATGGGCCCAGCCTGGAGCACTCCTGTGCCACCAGGAAGGGGCACAGAAAGCAGAACTGTTTCAAATCTCCCATCATGCTTGCTGCCATGGCCTCTAGGGCACCTTTGATCTAGATGGGACTTACTCATGGCCATATATCTTGAACTTGGTTATTCCTTATTCTGAGACAGTTAGGTGGGCTTTTGTTCTTTGTTTACTTGCTTTTTCCCTTCAAAATCAGAGCCTTACCACAACATTTGCAATGACTGATCACAAATGTGCAGGCTAATTGACAAAACTGTAAAGATAAGCTCACCACAGCATGTCTGAGGTACACAGACCAGATACAATAATCTGTAAGTGGTTTTGTAAAAAATAATTCCAGAAGTTTCACATAAAACATATCAAGAAATTAATGGGCCAGCTCCTACACAGAAATTTTTCAATACTAGTTGTCTGCATGTCATTCCCTGACAGCTTCTTATTCACGGAGCTGAGACATGCTCAAAAACGTAAAAGGGAAATGGGCATTTATGTGACTGGCATCAGGAGGAGCAGTGCCTTCCCCCTGCCCCTGCAGTTTTGCCATGTGCTGCCTCCCATGGCACAAGAGTGGCTGTGTGGAGCACACAGGACGAGGGCATCACGGTGTCATCGACTGTTGCTACACTGCAGCCAGAAGGTACCAGGAAAATGTATAATAAAAAAAAAAGCGCTGTAATAAATATTCTAGCACAGCCTTAGATTTCAGTTGAAGAGTGGCATGTCTTTCCCAAAAATTAGTAAGATGCACTAGGTTCATGAATCTGCACAGGCAAACATCTGGGACATAAGCAGAGTCTGAGGCTCTCCTTGCAGGACAGGGGAAGTGTGGGTGGGTGACAAAGCTTGTTGTCAGAGTTTGGTGGAGTGGAGCATAGGAAGTTCTCATGTCTGCAAATGAAAAAGCAGGTATCAATGGGATGGATCTGTGGTTTTCTGAGGAATACTGAGATTTATGGGATGACAAAGAGATTCACACAGAATGACTTCAAGGGAGCAGTTTTCTACATCTTCTATTCAAACTACTGTTTACAGATGTGTCTGTACTGAGAGAAGAGGTCTGTTTAGACATGCTTTGTAGGAGCTGTGTTTGAACTTCTTAGAAAGCCTGACCTGATGGAAGAGTCCTGTTAAGATGTTTGTTAGGAATGCACAAATGGATGTACCTTCTGTAAGACTTGCCCTCTACCTTGTGCCTGTTACGAGGTACAAATGTGGCCAACAGAACGTGCACAAAGAAGATGCACTTCAGTGCCTGGGTCTGTAGGTGTTAGTGACTGAAAGCACATCTTGCAGAAACATGCTAAAGGTGAAGAGAGGGTCTTGCATTTGCCAAAACATTTATAAAATTATCTCCTGCCTTTCTAGTGATAAGGGCATCCCTTTCATATGCTGTTCAGAAGGCCCCACCAGAAGGGGTTTGTTGAAAGGACATTTTAACAGCAGAAAAATATTTTGTCACCTTGCAACTGGATGTGCTTGCATTGGAAAAGGCTGGCTGTGTTGCTGAAGGCTTTAAGTGCTTTTTTTCCCCTTTTTTTTTCTCAGTATGTGCTGACAATGAGAATGAACTAGAGGCAGACCAGCAGATGGACAACTTGTACCTGAAAGCTTTGGAGGGATTTATTGCCGTGGTGACACAGGATGGAGACATGATCTTTTTGTCAGAGAATGTCAACAAATACATGGGTCTTACCCAGGTAACTTGTTCCCTTACGCTTTCCTCTCTTTGTAATGCAGTTCCTAGAAACGACTCTTATGTCTAAATGCAGAAAACCCAGCTGTGTGTCACTGCAAAGAAGACTGGAAATAAAATCTCATATTTCTCAGGCGGGTACCCTGCACAGCAGACAACACGGGTGGGAGGTTCCCTCTCCCTTCTTATCAAGTTGTAGTGTCTGTGGTGACTGCAAAGTTGCCTTCCTAGATATTACTGGGGAGTAGAGAAGGCATTTATTCTACTTCTGCCTTAGACTCTGGAACAGAGGGGATAGAGCTGCTCTTGTGGGGTCCCCGCTCTTCTGCTTTGTGGATTGGGAGTTTTCTCCCGTGTTGAAAATAACAAGTGGTGTTGACTGTTAACTGCACTGTGCAAATTTAAAGATAAGAGAATTGTTCTGGGGAAAAAACGTTATCCATAGGATAAACAAAGGGAGGCCGTGGGATTTGTGTCTGTGAGCATCCTGTCAATGCACGTAGTTCTAGTGACCAGTTTCATTTGAACTGTATTCAAAAATAAGTGTAGCTCTTACTTCTACACAGGTGGAACTCACTGGACACAGCATTTTTGACTTCACTCATCCATGTGACCATGAAGAAATTCGAGAGAATCTGAGTCTGAAAAATGGTAATAATGAAAATACAAAAATCCCTATTTGCTTTTGAAATAACCAAATTAAGTAAATGGATAATAGAGATCTGTTAGTCATGGTAAAAGGAATTTTCAGTACTCATTAACTGTTATTCAATGCTTTGCAGATTCATTTTGTTTTGCCAAATATTGCTTAAATATGATCGTACTAAGGAGCTGTTTGTTTAGTATTTTCCTTTCATCCAGTTTAGACAGGTATAATGTTTCCAATTGTAATGCTTTGGAAAGATTTATGTGCTGCAAGCTAAAACATAGGTTTAAAATGCACAAAGTCCTATTTAAGCTCCACTTAAAGTTTTAGGTCTGAGCTCTACAAACTGCTCTGCAATGGTCGATGCATCTTTGATGGTCTCTTCAGGTAAATTATCTAAGAATTAGTCTGTTATTTCCATTGAATGCGTCATGCTTCTAAGTAGAAGAAAGCAAGAAGGAAAGTGAGAAAACTTATTTGCCTTCTCCTTATACAGGTCCAGGCTTTGGAAAGAAAAGCAAAGAGATGTCAACTGAGCGGGACTTCTTCATGAGGATGAAATGCACTGTTACCAACAGAGGCAGAACTGTTAACCTCAAGTCTGCCACATGGAAGGTACCATATTTGAGCCAAATTAAGTGGTTTTGATTTTTATAGACATTTTGATGTGTCGAGAAAGTACATCCTAAGTTTGTTTCTCATTATGTCAGGTTTTGCACTGCACTGGACAAGTTAAAGTATATAACACTTGCCCTCCTCACACTCTGTGTGGGTATAAGGAGCCTCTTCTCACCTGCCTTATAATAATGTGCGAGCCTATTCAGCACCCTTCCAACATCGATATCCCCCTGGACAGCAAGACCTTCCTGAGCCGCCATAGCATGGACATGAAATTCACCTACTGTGATGACAGGTAAGCTCCACTGGTTTTTCCTTTCCATAGGAGTATTTATCTTCTTGAACAAAACAAGCAGTTCTTCCAAATGTCCTGGTAAGCAAGGACTAGAGGAAAGTACAGCCTCTTAGCAAAATGGCTATTTATGGCTTACTTAATTCACCTCAAATTTCAATTTGGGCAAAACAATACTGCTGATGTATTTCCTCCCCCTGCCAAGTGAGGAATTCGGTTTTACTGGGAAATGTCAGGCAACGTGGAGGCACAAACATCAGCTTCTTGGGGTTTTACAAACTGAAGGGTATTCTGTTCCCGTGTTTTAGAGAGCGTGTCCCATGGCATGCCATACGGACCTTAGTCAAGGACTGTTTTACGGTTGGTTTGGCCCACGATGCTGTTATCAGTTAGCTGGCAAGTACTTCATGCTCTAAATTAACCAGGAAATGGCATCCAGAGTACCTGCTGCTCAGAAGTGGAGTTGCAGCCTCTTGCTCAACAAAAAGCAAACAGCCCGTATTGGTTATCTACATGAACCTCTTAGTGATGAAATGAAGGGGCGGGGAGGATCTTGGATCAGGCAAGGGGCTTGTCCTCTGCTCCCCACACTTCATTCTTGAGTAGAAAAAAAGGAGAGCCCTCTAGTCTTCACCCACCTGACTAGTCCTGGGATCTCCATGGCCTTTCATGCCATCTGCCTCTTCTCCCTGTCTGTGTACTGTGATAACAATCTTCCATGCAGGCAAGTGAGCCAGAGATCCCTTCCCGTGAAGTGTCTTACTGTCCCCCAGAGAAAGTCTTGTCTTTGCTGTGGATTTGGGGTTTGTTTTGGGGTTTTTTAAGTTTATGAGGTCATCCCTAAATTCAAGATGAACTTTTGAACTGGCTAAAGAAATTGGTCTGCTGAAATTCAGAGATGCTAGCAACCTCTGATGTGTGGAGGGTTATCAGTGAGATTGATTACACATACGCTTGCAGCTTAGCAAAAACTCACAGGACCGACAGCTTTGTTATTTTCTTCAGCCTTCGAAGTTTTTTCAGACTTTGCTAAATAAGATTACTTTTTTTAAACAATGTGATGAAGCAGCCATATAGACTTGCAGTGTTAGCAGCTGTGGATGAAAGCAAGAGTGCAAGTGTGAAACTTGTGACTGACCCTCTGACCTCTCTGAAAACTGAGCAGCAAGTGTGCTTCAACTAGAAATGGTCTCTGATGTAATCATAATCAGACTTTTTCTTTGTTAATATTTTCAGGATGAAAATATTGAATAATCAATAGGATTTTGCTGCTGGAGGGAGAAGCAACAATATGGTAGTGACTTATTATTAAAAGCAATGTGACTGAATTACTGGGGCCATTCAGTGGCAGGCTACAGGAGAGTAGCAGAGGATTTTGCTTTATTGCAGCATTCACATGTCTCTGCAAGAATTAATGCACAAGCCATTATAAATGAGAATTAGAGGGACTGATGCTATCCCATTAAAGATACACATGCTTATTTTTAAAATAATGATCTATTATGCCCTGTCTTAAATAGTGCGAGTTTGATTTACTGGGAAAATGTTTCACATGGCAGTGAAATATGACAGCTTCCTGTGGAGGATTGAACTTGTAGGGATTTTAGAGATTTTTTTCTGTAAAACCAGACTACAAAGTAGTACATCTTTTACTAGATAGTTTTGGTTGGATGTTTCATTCCTGTTTTATTCAGATTTTGATAAAGCTGCAAAAATCCAGCCAGGGCAGAGAAGGAGGAGACCTCACAAACCTATCAGGTTCTTGGCAGCAAATCCACTTGCCCCCCCGCGTCCCTCCCAGAGGGATGTTGATTTCTCTCCAGCAGGCGACACATCACTAGACACATAAAAATGCAAAACGCTCAGCTGTTCTTATCAAATTCAGTGCTGCTAGACAAATTGCATTGAAGGAGCAGCTTATGCCAAGAATGTAAATCCAGGCTGGGGAGTGGAGGAGGGAAGGCAGCATGTGCCAGTCAGATGCCTAAACTCTTTTCTACGTACTCTGTCCTCCCTGCAGCGGCGCAGCAGGGCTGACACAGCTCATTGCTCCATAAGGGACAGTGTCTTTCCAGTTCAGGGCTGGTATCATTGAGGGCAGTGTGCCTCCTCCACCAGGCTTCTGCAGTGGTCCTGGTATCGTCCTTGCGGTTCATCTGGCACGGACAGGTCTGCTTCCAAGCAGCATTAAGTTTTTATTTTCAAAGCACTCAGTCAGAGAAGCTCTCATAGTCTCTGTCTGTCACAAAGCAGCATGCAAAATACAGGCTGGCTACCTTGCAGCATTTTGTGACAAAACACTAGTTGGCTTTTGCTTAGGAGGGTACAGGGTAGATGCAATATGAAGGAGGCAAGACTGGCCATCATTTAAAATATGTGAGACAGTAGCCAATATAATTTGCCTTCCAAAAATAAATTATGTGTGTATGTCTTTGACTTGGCAGTGGTTAGGCGGGATATGTTTGTATTCTTAAAACAGTTTTTGCAAGGTGATGAGCCTGTAGAGAAAGGTTTGTGAGATATGAATAATAAATAAGGGTTGTTCTGTTAAATGCCTGCTTCAGCCATTCCTGGAGAGTGATTTAAAAATGTTCCTTTGCTCCACTTATCTTGGCTAAGTGGTTTACAGGAAGGATTATTTTAGCTGTAATACAGAAATGCTGATCAGTGGTACAATTTAATAATCCAAGTGAGAGTTTAGTTCAGCTGCACAATGCTTTTGTGTTAAGACAGTTTGCCAGTGAGGATGTTCTAGTCAGAAGAAAAGGCATGTCTTTGTACAAAGGCAATTTTGTTACCTTGGTGGCATAGCTACTCCTTGGTGTATCTTCATGTGCAGGGCCACGGGGCCAAGGAATAGGTAGAAAGAGTGGC
This sequence comes from Mystacornis crossleyi, assembly GCA_013400655.1. Taxonomy (NCBI): domain Eukaryota; kingdom Metazoa; phylum Chordata; class Aves; order Passeriformes; family Timaliidae; genus Mystacornis; species Mystacornis crossleyi. The sequence goes on from VYZQ01008978.1 coordinate 57,159, forward strand.
AGTATATTCCTGTTGTGGAAAAATCCACAAAACAAAATTGAAAACTGTACTTGAATTTGATAAAAACCCCCAAAATTGCTTCAGGTTCCTGAGCACAGATGGTCGGTCTGAGCCTTTATGCCTTAAACACATTAAAGGAACACCATATGCTGTGGATTGGAGGGAACGTGGGTTTCAAGAGCTGTAAGGGCACCACGCCTTTAACCTTCCTCCCTGCGATCTCTGCAGTGCTGGGGAGGCGAGAGGGAAGCACTCTCCCCTTGCCTGTAATTGCCGTGGGGAGCATGTGTGAGCGGAGGGAAGGATGGGTAAGGAAACAGATTTGTTGTGCGGGGGCTGAGAGGCGCAGGTGGCGACTCCAGAGGCTGCGTCACCAGCCGTTTCCCTGGCCCTGGCACACTGAATAGTCTCCATTACTTTGAAGGCACAGCTTGCTGTGGGGAATCGTACGTCCCTGAATACTAGAAACCCGATTAATTATATACCCTTTTCTACTTTTTCTTGATTGGGACATTTTAATGGTTGAGTTGAAGAAGACAAAAGGCGCAGTGGAGGATCTGTGGTGATTCAGAATAGGATGGTGTAGGAAGATGCAATGCCATAGTGTTGGTCCTAGTTAGATTTCCCACATGAGTATTCATGTGGGATCCAGGCTGTGCCCAACTGAGAGGAAACTGAGTTTTACTGTGTTTCCAGTTATGTCTCAGTAAATAAGAAATATGCAGGCACAGGACTTTGGATGAGGATTTAAGTCAATTTGCCATTTGACCTATATTTGGGGAATATTTTTAAGTTAAATGAGAATGCAAGGAAATATCTGAATGGACCTCCTGTCCTTTCACTCCTGCTTGGGGGAAAATGCAGTTATGAAGATGAGTGAAGTGGTGATATCTGAAGCCAAAGATCCACATTTGAAAAACTGACTTTTGGTATATGTCATATTTTAAGAGTAAAACCTGACCTACTTCTTTTATTAATAAAAAAATCTTGATTTAGGTAGACAAAACGAGTAGGAGTGACAGTCCTGGTGGAGATTTTCATGTACACGTGCAGTTTTTTTGCCTCACAGGCCAGATACACCTGATGAGGCCATCCATCCTGATCAGGAGTGGCCAGGGGTCCCAGGATTTTGCATTTTGTTGTTTTCTTTGTTTTTTTTTCCATTGGCCTGGGTTAGAGTAGAAGCAGCCATGAATATTTTTGAGAGGAAATGTGGTTAATTGGCAAGACTGCCCTGCTGCCTGCTCTAGCAGGCTGGCAGAGTACTTTACCCCAGGCACAGTGTCTGTGTTTGGCTTTATTATTTTTTCTCTTTTTTTTTTTAACTCATTCTGCTTTAAGTATAACTTTGTTTTGTTTGTTCCCCTCAAGACCAATTTAACTTCAATAACTTGGTAACAGTTTGAATACAGAAAGACTTTGTTAAGAGATCCACACCCTCACGCTCACAGTCCGCACAGGGCTCGACGAATATACACCCGGCTATTTTTTATGAGCAGTAAACATTAGAGCAGTCTTTCACAGAGCCTGACCTCTCAGTCCTGATGGTTCTTACCGTACTATTTTAACTCAAGAAATGGTATACAATAAAAAGCTTTTTGTTCTTATAAAGGGACAGAAAAGCACAATTTTAAGAAAAACAAAAAAACTTGAACTAGCTCATCTTGTAGGAAATGCAGCCTCGAAGCAGTGAGTTTTGTTTGCTTTGACGTGTCTCAAAGAGATAAAATAGGGCAAAGTTGTGCAAATCTAGAAATAGGATTCAGATCACTCATTTCTTAGTTTTGTACCCTATGCACAAAACTTTGCCTTTATTCCATGTCCCAAAAATTAGATATTAAGATACTTCCATATATTGTATATTGAAGGGAAACTGAAATAGTGCTCAAAACGCACTTGAGTGGTGGCAGTTGGGACAGATCTCCTACTGCAGATGGCTACTGCCCACCCCTTCACTGTGTTTTCTGAGATTTTGACCTCTGTACATCACCATGACAAGTTTAGCTCAGAAAACTGAAGTGCCACTCTGGCAAAAATTAAGATTCCCCCAAAGGTATTTGTGTTCTCAGAAATGAGTTGGTAACAGGAAAATAAACAGCCTTGCAGCCCACCTGTCGTCTTCAACAAAAAAATTATTATTATCTTACTAATTAGCATTCTACAGATGCAAAGGAAACACAAAGCCTACCATGGCAGAAATGCCATCCAAAACCACCATACAGTTTGTTTTCTAATTTTGTCATTCCACAGCTTGCACAAAGAGCAATTTTCTGTCTGGTGTCTAAGCAAAAGTAGAAGTCTCGCGCCTGAACTCAGTTTTGTAAAGGATCCTTTGGTGCCATGGGACACCGACATTTCCCTGACTTTCTCAGCTGTGCACTCCTCCTTCTCATAGTCCTGTGGGATGCCTTTTCCTTTGCACTTAGTCCTCTGGGTGTTCACTTGGCATTTTGCGTTGCTGAGAGGCTCCTGTGGAGAGCACACGGAGTTTGGAGGGTGCACCTCGCTGGCAAACCTCAGCGATGCTCAGGTGAGGTCAGTGCAAGGACCTGTGCCGAAACACTCACTGCCTCCTGGCCCAGGGGCTGCTCAGGCTCTTGGCCGTGCCTGGTCTTCTTCCACGAACATCTTGGGAGAGCCACAGGATGGGTGTAATGGATATAAGGATAGCTGCCTGCCTCAGCCCTGGTGCATAATGTGGCATGAAATACACTAATCCGATTTCCAGCCCTGCACCGCCTGTAGCCTACAAGATTTTTTTTTAAGTTTTTCAAGTTCAGCAGCACCACAGGAGGAATAAAGAAAATTATTATTAGAGGGCGTGAGCTGCCAATTTATGCACCCAAAACTAATAGAGATAACAATTATTGGAGAGAGAGTGTTTGTTATAAAGTAGTGGTATTTAAAAATTTATTTTTATGTATTTAGGAAACACTGTCAGCCATTTTAGGGGGTTTTTGTGAGTGGGAAAAAGGAACATTCTACAATTTTTTTTAAAAAAATCATGTCAATCCCAGGAGTCTTCAAAGAGAAGTGTAATGAATCTGAATAGTGTTAACAGATGAACAGATCAGTCAGTGAGGGCATAGAGGCTGTTTAGCCATTTATTATTATTTTTTAAAGTAACTATTTTAAAACAATTACTCTTCATTAGTATTTCACTGTTAACAGGCATGGGTTTAGAACTCAGCCAATGTTGTGGGGCTTGTGGATAATTTTTTGGTATTTTCTTTTTATCTTTTCATGTAATATGTAGTTGGTTATAGTAAAAAGATACTACCAACCCACCACTTGCTAATTTCCATCCAAGATTACATTAGATCTAATTAGATTTGACATTGTCACAGCAGGATTGCACCACAAATCATTTTGTGCCATGGAATGACAAGAGTAATTTTATAGTGAGGGTGTTCATTATGAAGAGCAAGGAGCAGTTTGAGAAGGGGAATTACAGGATTGGAATGCATACATTTTACATAGAGATTACAATTCCCATATGAGAAGAGTCCCTCAGCCTGCTGTAACGTATATTTTTTGTTTGCTGTCTCAGTTCCACTGTCGACATCCATGAAGGCTGTAATGTGGGTTTAGATTTGCACTGGAGCAGCTGCTGGATACATGGTGCTTCTGTTTTTTCCCCATTATCCTCATTTTCTTTCTCCTTGCTCAACCCCCATTTGGCTCTCAGCTCCCAATGACTGGATTAAGAGTAAATACTCAACTTCCTGAACTTTAAAATCTTTCCCCTTGCGATGAGCTCCAAACTAACTGGGATGGCTTCATGATATTGTGCCGTTATATAAAGAAAAGCCATAGTTTCTGTTTTTAAAGACCGTGTATTTACACTGGTCCTGGCAAAAGCCTTTGGTCACTTACAGCTGTGTGTCCCAGCTGGCTGTGTAAAGGCAAGCAGCATCTGTATTTTGTGAGCCTTAATTTTATTAGGGCTCTTTCAGTGTTGTTTTCTCTGGATGATTCAGCTTTGATGACCAACTCAGTATGAGAACTACTTTTCAATAAGAAAGAAAAAACTATTGTGGTTTCAGAAAAAAGTTAGTTTTGAGTGGGATGCAATTTAAAAGCTCAGAAGCTTGTCGGTGAAGAGAGTAAAAAAAACCTCTTTGACACCTGTGTTCAAACATTTCCCCTTTGTTGTGTAAATAAAACACAATAATTGTAAGTGTAAACAAAACTGGAAACATAAACAGAAGAGTAAGTTTTTGAGGGGAACCCAATAAAGCTACAGCTTTTGCTCAACTAAAGTATTACAAACCTAAGTTTGTTCCATGGAAATCAGGACAGAGAATAGTTTTCAGAGTGACAAAACCAAGGTGTCCTGGGGCTATGAGCTATAGAGTTCTGTGGAGGTGGAGGCGAGGGAAAAGCTGACTCAATACCTTGGCGTTCAAGCCATACATAAAATAGTCCCATCTTATGCGTCTTCCTTGCTGGACCGGGATCCAGGAGATGAATACCATGCTCTTGCTCTGTTTGTTTTACAGTATTTACATGTCTGTCTTGTAAAGACATGCTTGTGTCTGGAGGGCTGGGCCAAAGCTGTCCTTCCAGGGAGAACACAAACCTGAGAACGTCTCTTAAAAGTAGCAACACCACAAATCAAATGTTGTGGTGGTGGCAGATAAAGCCATTCCGAGTGAGTTAGTGATGGGGCATAAAACCTGGGCACTGCTACTGACAGCCGTGAGGTGCTGCAAGATGTGACCATTCCTTGCAAACCTCCCAGCTTTTAAAGGTTTATGACAGCTTCACAATCAGTTTGTGTCCTTTCTGCTGCTGTTCTCTGTATTACAGGTTATTATTAGAATTTAGGAGCTAGGAAAACGCATCCAAGAGTGTCACTGTCTTGTAAAGCAGAAGATAATCTTTGCTTTTGAATGAATTTTTTTATGTACCTTTTTAAACTTACTATGTTTCCTGTAAAGTTGCATGTGATGGTATTTCCAGTTGAAATAGAATAGTTTTCTTCCACCCCCTCATTAGAGAAAATCATCTGCTCAGTTTGATGACCTATTTTCATTGATTGAGGAACTTGTGAGAAATCCTGCCTTGCCTCAGAAAGACTCTGAAAAAAAAAGTCTAGTTTTTGAGATTATAGCTTTCTTTGTGTAAGATCCTACTTAATTTGTGGATTAGTCACCCAAGTAACCTAATCCGTATGCCAGAGTTCTCAGATAACTGAGAAAAGCCTAAGTAGATGAGGATTTTTTTTCTTTTAACTGCCCATAATTTCTCATCTGGCACTTTTATTTCCTTAAATGCAGTGCCAAAAGTAGTGATTTAACCCTCTTGTGTATGTTTTTAAAATGGACGCATACTTTTAAACCTGGTGGTGCCAACCACTACCCCCCTCACACACATATTAGATTTTGAATGGTGGTCATTGAAAGTTTCTGCATGTAGTGGACAACTTGAGAACTTTGTCAGTAACAAAACTTGATACCTTCTATTAGAGATAGCATGCAACAGGTATCGGAAAATTTGCAACGCACACACTGACATTCTTAGGAATTTTTATTCCAGTAGTAGTACAAGGCAGTTTATTCTGAACATGGAGATATTTAGTTAGTCTAAGGACTCAAGCTGGTAGCTGCCCTGCACGTGTAAGCATAAGGCTACAGTGACCTGAATTTTAAACACTTGGGTTTTTTTCTTAACCAAGAATAACAGAGCTGATTGGATACCATCCAGAGGAGCTGCTGGGTCGTTCAGCATATGAGTTCTACCATGCCTTGGACTCAGAGAGTATGACCAAGAGTCATCAGAACTGTAAGTCGTGTTCTTATTTTTCTTTGTAGTTTGCATATAAAGCATAAATTGTGGGTACCTCAATACGTAGTTGAAAATACAAGTGCATTTTGTGTGCAAATACTCTCCAAGAGCAGTATTTACACCAGGTTACTCTGCTTGTCTAGCTGAAATCTGCTGCTGTTCTTTCCCGAGGGTCTGGTTTTTGCCATAATTAAAACTAAACTTGGATGTTAGAGAGGAGAATCACTGTCTCTCTAAGGCCTAGTGCAAGGTTCAGCTGAAAATTTGAAAAGCTGAGTTAGGCAGTTCTAGCCTGGTGAGAAGGGCGTTTACTGGTGGCCAAGAGAACTGGGATTGTTCAGCCCAGAAGAGAGAAGGTATGGGGGTGACCTTCCAATACCTGAAGGGGGCCTACAGTAAAAATGGAGAGGGACTATTGACAAGAGCATATAGGGACAGGACCATCTCTTTCACATCAGGTGTCTTAAAATAATTGGATTTAAATCTTCATTCTCTGTCCTTAAGAGTTGGTGCTTTGGCTGGAGACAAGGTGGTGCACTCATGTACAAATGACATTTCCCACACTTGGCTGTTATGGCCCCGAACGAGTTTATTGAAGAGTTCTCAGCAACACATCACTGAAACCTCTGCAGATGCTCTTTTTATAGAAACAAAGTAAAACAGCTAAACTGGAACCTACAAGATAAAAAAAAAAAAAACCCCATACACCTTGTAGTTGCTGGGATGAAGGTCTCTGTCCTCAGGAAAAAGCCCATGCCTTAGGTCCCATCTATGGGGA